>JBBPBX010009969.1:36608-58911 GCA_038048925.1 Garcialebias charrua
TTCTCTCCAGAGGGAACTACTGTATATGAACTGTGTGTTTTTTATCTGAACTCTGCAGTGCCTCTGCGGGGCTGGCTGGCAAGTTCATTCTATGTGCAGGTTGGACTTCACCAAAGCTGCCCCTGGTCTCCAATCATGTATGTGGTGTTCATGTACAAGTTATCAAGGCACCATCATAGAGAGAAGGGTGTCAGTTTTGAGAAAGTCTGGATTCAAATCTCTCTTGTAAATGAATCCCTGAGGCTCAGTGGGATTAACCTGTCTAAATAAAGGTTGAATGAATGAATATTGTCTCTGCTTTTTGCAGATGATGCCTGAGTCTCCCTCATGAATCTGTTGCCTGTTGTTGAACCAATACTTACTGACCTACCATTTAGTCAGTTAAACTAGTTCTTTAGAGGGACAGTGTCAGCAAAGCTCATAAAACAGGAATGTTATTCAAATAACAAAATTGCTCTAAATTTACATTTATTTTTTTGTTTCCCTATTTCAACAACTAAACACTTTTTCCCGTGGAGAAACTCTGATGCTATTCTAATGCCAGACACATTTGTTGGTCAAACTTTTAAGGGTTTCAATGAAATAGAATGCATTGTTTTGCAAGTAAAAAATTTTTTTTCAGTAAACAATGCTATCTGTAAAACAGAGAAACCAGCATATACTGTATTAAAATAAATGTTTTTGGTTTATTTAACTGGCATGCAAAAGCCATTTTGAATCCTAAAACTCAATGACAGGTCTATCTGAAGGGCTGGTTTCTTTTAATCACATGACTCAAATGCCAGCAGTTTTCTGGGATGCAGATATAAAAATGTAAAGATTGGCTGGCAGTGGTCACTTGATTTTAGTATCAAACAACTCACAACACATTTACACTGTACAACCTCCATTCACTGCAGTCTGTAATACAGCAGTTGCACAGCAAAAATCACTGGTTTAGTAAGAATACATTAGAAATTATTTTAATGTAATTAAAATTCACATACATTTACAAATCCCAGCTTGAGCTCTCTTAGGCACTGTTTAAGTTTTCATTTTATTTCTTTATTTAAATAAGCTTTGTGCACTCAGGCACCTCCCCAAACTACACTAGCTGACAAAACTAATTGGTTAAGCACCCAAATACAGTATGGCGCTTTGCGACCTTCTCTACACTCAATGGTCCTGCACTACACCGCACCAGTTAGGGGCCTGCCCACTGATGGTACCCACGCACCCCCACTCAGTCCGGTTAATTGGACCATCTTGTTTAGGGTTCCAAGCAAACTGCTCTGAGGGACAATTTTGCTGGAAGCAGGCAGCAGCCATTGATTAAGCAGCAGAGATACGTCACTGGATGTCCCACTCAGCACATGCATGTCAAGTCTTACATATTTTTTGTAAATTATATGGATTTTACCCCATTTTTTACGACTATGGACGTACAGAAAAAGTCTTATGGATTTTTCAAAAACTCTGCTTCAAATGTATATTCTGTCTCAGAACTGGCCTGTAAGGAAATACGAAGGAGGTCCCCTCCTCCTCCTAATTCTCCTCCTCCCTGCTCTTCGCCCCACCTCTGCAGCCAACCCCCATTGTATTGTGTGAAAGTTTATTTTGTGTGAATTTTATGGATTTCAGAAGGTCAGTATACAGGTAAACATCCTAATGGGTTGACATGTATCAGCAAAAACTGCAAACTACATCTGAACTGCCATTTCCTCTCCAGTCATTGTACCGCGTGGGTTTGTTTTTACTAGCTTTCTGGTTTCTAGTTCAGTATGGAAGCTCAAAAACAATGTTGTGGACCAATAACAAGGTCCAGACCTTTGTGTCTTTATTGACATATCAGAGGATTCAATGCAAGCTGGACGCCGTTACAAGAAACTGTCCATGTTGCATTGACAATCCCACCCACAGAGCGGGGAAACAAGTCACAGTGGCAAATCATCTACACCTGAGAAGAATCAATAAGATGAGAGCCGAGTGGAGTCACAATTATCAGTTGCAAAGCAGATATAAAGTGGTGGAAATGAAAGTAAAATACATGTGTTGAAAAAGCATGTACCTATATTGCAATGATTACAATATCAGATCAGATTAATTATAAGGTTAGCAGTGTCAGCACGATCTTGATCCCATGTCAGTAGGGTAAGGGACTCTTTCAGTCCTTAATACAAGCTCTGATTAAATGAGGAAAAAAGTCATATAGCCATTGTATCCACTCCAGTGATGTCGGTCTGCAGCCGTTGTAACTGGCTCCCCAGAACTGGCAGCTCACACTAGATTGAGGTTGGCAACTGAGTTGATTTCACAATTGATTGCAGGAACCCAGGTGATCATGGGAGGCCCGCAACACGAGGCAGGCAGTTCATAGACACACATGCAGTATGTGTACGGGCATTTTTGTGTTGAAAGACTACTAGGGTGATATGCCAGGAAGGGTAGGGCATGAAATGCTGATTTCATTGACACAGAGTTGTGCTGTCAGAGTCTCCCGGATCACTGCCAATGGTGATCTGAAGTTATACCCTGTAGCCCCTACACCATGTTGCCAGTAGTAATGCCAGTGCTTCTTTCTACAACATGGGCACCAATGGTCTTCTCCCCTTAGTTCAGGTAATTTTAAACCATCTGTAGTAATGCAGAACCACAATTTATCACTGGACATGGACAGCACCGCTCGTCATCAGTCCAAGCCAAGGTTACAGTGCTGCTTCAAACACAGCCATCCATCCATCCATTATCTTTTACCCACTTCTTCCACTTTTTGGGTTACGGGGGTTGCCGGTGCCCATGTCCAGTGATCACTGTGCGAGGGGAGGGGTACACCCTAGACAGGTCGCAAGTCCATCACAGGGCCACATAGAGACAAACAACCATTCACACTCTCACTCACACCTAGGGACAATTTAGAGTTACCAATCAGCCTAACATGCATGTTTTTGATCTGTAGGAGGAAACCGGAGTACCCAGAGGAAACCCACGCATGCACGGAGAGAACATGCAAACACCACCCAGAAAGGCCCTCGGACTGGGATTTGAACCAGGGACCTGCTCACTGAGAGGCAGCAGCTCTACCAGTTGCGCCACCATGCTGCCTCAAACACAGCCATCTTTAGCAATTTACGATGGTGCTGCTGTGTATGGCTTTCAGTGTGTTGCTCTCAACTTTCTGTTTTTGTTGTTTTCGTTAAAGGTTACACAGAATGTCAACTTACTTATGACATATTAAGGTAATAGAGGACACATTTCCCCAGTTTTGTATGCATTTTAAATTTTACTTTGTATGTTTTTTTAGTCTCTTAAAAGTTCTGCCCCTCTCTTATCTCTCTGATGTCAGATCAGATGCTTTTAAAGGTTTCAAATAAGTTATACAACCTCAGAACTGATAGAGCTGTTTTGTTGCAAATCCAAACTCAGGAATTTGCCACGGTATGTTAGGCAGACTTTCTCAGTTGTTGTTTTTAAGTCTAACTTAAAAATGCAGTTTTACTCCCTGGCCTTTTACCCAGTGTAAGATGAATTGTGCTTTGATTAATAAATCTGTTTTTTTTTTCTTCTTTTTTTTACTTTTATAGGTTTGTGTTTTGTTTCCTTAGGTTGTTGGTTTGATTGTACAGCACTTTTGTTGGCCTTTTGGCAGTTTTTTTAAAGTGCTTTATGTATTGTATGGTATGGTATGGTATATACCGGTAGCTGTGGTGTTTATGGCAGTCTACTCATGGGGCAAAATAAATGTAATTTGGCTAATATAAGTAGTCAAAAACATTGTGTAAAGGGTTCAATACAAGTGTGTGAATAGCCAGGCACAGACATCATATGGATCTGTAATGCTTAGCACACAGAATGAGGTGCTCCCTTGATATGGTCTGTCTTAAATGGCCAAGACCTTCACGTGAGTGAAGCTGCCCTCATACATGTCTTTGCGTGAGTGTAGCTACAGTGTGCGCTCTCAGGACATGATTACCTGCAGTGTCCCCTCAGTGAGGACTGAACTTGGAAAAAGGGCCTTCTCCTACTCTGCTCCTGCTTCCTGGAATATCTTACAAAAAGATCTGAAGCTCTCGACCTGACCTCTCTAAATGGTTTTCAGAATCTGTTGGAATCCTGGCAAAAACCAATGCAGATATGTTCCTGTTTTTGATTTTGTACATTTACCTTATAATGTTTTTGCTACTTTTGCTACATTTTTCTTTTGTTTATTGTTTAAAGCTTCAGTATGTAGCTTTTTTTATGAACATATTTCTTCACTCTGTCACTACCTCCTGACAGACTGATGTTAGCCAGGTAATCTCTGAAAAAAAAATAAAAAAAATATTGTCCCCTTGCTTCTCCAGGTGGTAAATAAGCATTTCTAAAAAGAAAAGGTGACCCGCCATTTTCCAGCCAATAAAAACAGAGTTTGTAACCAGCCAATAAAAACAGAGCTTGAATTTGAATCAGCCAATAAAAACAGAGCTTGAATTTGAAATTCAACAGACCACAAGGGGGCAGAGCCACATATGGCTCTGAGGGGGAGGGATCAGAATGCTTTGCCTGTTGAAAATATTTCTAAGTGCTGCAGTTCTACAGAAACTGCATACTGAACCTTTAATGTATTTGTATCATTGCTGTTCATCATTCTTTAGTTTGTAGCAGGTCGCTTTCGTAAATGAGCCCTCGAGGCTCAATAAGATTTACCTGACTAAATAAAGGTTGAATGAATGTGTGGTTATTCTCATGCACCTACTGGTTTAAATGTTACTCTATGAACTTCAGTTACTGTTAGTCCCCATAAACTATAGTCTTCTTGTCATTAAACTGTCACGAAGAAGCATATTGTCTCAATAATGATCAAATTACCATTTTACAGTACTTAACAAATGAAAAATACTTCTGGGTCTGTTTGGGAAGACAGATTACAAGCAGTTATTGTCCAGTACAGTCAGACTATCTGATCCCTGTCTGGTGGCAACAAAAATACACCTTTAAACAATAAGTGATTAAACCATAATATTAGCAGTACAATACTGTATGTTTTGGCCCATGAAAACAATGGATCTACTCTTTGAATGACAGAAAATGTGAAAGAAGAATCACACTGATCCTACAAGACCCAGGTCCTGTTTTTCCCCAGGTACCAAGGAAACATGTTACTGGTGGAAAAGTACTGAGTCACTGTTCCCTGAATAAAAAAAGGGCTTAATAATACGGCTTTAAATCTGCGTTGATCAAAGTTTAAATTTTATACACGGTTTGGTTTTTCCGCCTTTGAGTGGTTTAGTTCTATTCGTTTATTTTACACCTTTCAAAAGAAAACAAGTATTTGACTTAACCTTGTCACCAAAACATACACATACACACAAGGATAACTAAAATAGGAGCTCTTCTCGGTCTTCTGTTAACACCTCTCTGCAGTGGATTTTCCAAAAATGAACTCAACTCAAACACATGCTCTGTGGTCATTTTTGTTTAAGTAAATTCCTGACCTCACCTCTACAAAAACTTCACCCTGTGCTTCACCCTGCTGCAGTATTTCTCCTGGGAGATGTGGGCTGTCAACGCCAAGACCAAAACACACACGCACGCACGTACGCACACACACAAACGCACACACACACACACAAGGCTGAACTATAGGGCTTAACATGAAGTAATAGAAAAACACATGCATCAAGACTATAAATGAGATGTAAGTAAATTTAAAAAAGTCATACACACTGTTAACACAAACACACAAAGGGATGTTAAGAACCAAATGGAGAGAAGAAAAAAATAAAGAAGCTTCACTTTTATCCAACATAGAGATGTTTAGAAAGAACAGACACATGAACCCAAACAGCAAATGAATCATGCAAAGACAAAACGACTAAAGGTGAGTGCGAGTTCAGTTGGGTACAAACACACACACACACACCTGTTCACACTCCACACCCACACACTCTGACGCACCTGTGCATCGAACCAAACAAACATTGTGCATACCTTTGATGGTGCTGATGACCTGCTCCAGGTGTTTGCTGTTATTTCGGTCTGGTCTACAACTTGGACTGATTTCCAGTGAGTAGTCTGGTCCGTATTCTGTAAAAAACTAAAACAAACACATAAACCGATCACATCACATATTCAGTTTTTTTTGTGTGAAATAGGTGAAGAAAGAGAAACATTCTGGTTTTCTATTAGTGCTACTGTGCAGCCAAAATATTGTATACTATTTTTCTAGGCCCTTAACTGTAAAAAAAATATATTTCAGACTGTTCTGCTAGGCTTCAAAAACATAATACTGAAGATGACAGATGATACTTATTTATAGAGATTTGTAAGAATTGTTTTGGTACACATACAAAACCAGCCCCAAGGGAGCACAAGCCAGTGGATCTCTTGTGCCAGTCCCAAGCCCAGGTAATTGGTGAGGGTGGTGTCAGGAAGGGCATCCGACATTAAACACTTCTGCCAAAACTAATAAGCAACATCATCTAAGTGACACCACACCGGATCTGTTGAGGCCCGGGTTAAAAACGACTGCCATCGGCTCTGTTGATAAACAGGTTGCTGGTAGAAATTGTGCTGCTGTTAGTTAGACTATGAGGAGGGAAACGTGTCAGGAGACAGAGGGAGAAGGGAAAGTCAAGAATGTAGGACTGAGGGTTGAAACTCTAAATGTGGGGACAATGGCCCTCATGCACGAACCGTTCGTACGCACAGATTTGTTCTTAAACTGTGCGTACGAGTGATTTAGGATCATTTGTGGCATTCAACAATGTTTTCGTATCCTACGATTTTTTTCAGATACGAACAAAATTTACGAGTGGTCCGGACCTGTCGTATATTTTAGGAGCGTCAGTCTGCTGTCATCCAGACGGAATTTCTCCACTAATAACTTCATATTTCGTTATTTAGAAAATATTTAGAGTTTAAAAAAGTCACGCACCACAATTGTTTTTGACAATAGGTTCTGTTTGAAGTCGAATTATAATTTTAAATGTAATAATGACTAACGGATTAAAGTATTTAAATTAAAATCAATTTGTTATCAATGCCGTTTTCTAACACTACAATATCAATATGAAGATCTCAAACTGAAACCAACTTAAATTATGAATTACTTTAAGTTTAATTTGTCTCGGTAACGCAGACTTCGGTAATGCAGACTTTAGGTTGACCTCCTCCTGTTGCTGTCATAGCTGTCAGATAGCTCAATCGGTAAAGCGTTGCGTTGCAGTGCCGAACTTTATGGGTTCGAGTCCCACATGGGACGACATTTTTTTCTCTCCTTTTAATTCATTCCAGATTTAAAAAACACAAGAAAACTATTTACAATACAACAAGAAATGAAGCATAAAGTCTTTTTAATCTGGAATGAATGAATAATCTAAAGAAAGAAGGAAACAAAAATTAGTCGTACCTCGTGGGACTCGAACCCACGAGTTCTCGATAAACAGTGCAATGCTTTACCCAGTTGGCCACCAGGTCGCGTGTATATTTTAAAGCTCCACTGACATCATCTTTTAACTTTCCATAAAATGGCACAACATATATATATATTAAGATTGACCTCTGATCGTTTTTGCTAAAACAATGTGAAATGAATGAAAATTCCTCTCAAAAACAGTTTAAAATTAGCGCCTTTTTTTTCACACGATAAATACGGGGTTTCCCCGTCGCGCGCTTATGACGTCACTTCAAGACTCGCGTCAAATGCGCACCTTGTTTACAATGGACAAGATAACGCGACCCGTCCAATTTAGCCATCTAAAACTTTATATTTTAGCGGTTTGACTCCAGAGAAGCCAAAGTTATTTCCAGTAAACAGCAGGTTATAATTTTTTTTCAGCTCCTGCTGGTTTTTGGAGACTTTTCACTTCAGGAAGTGAGCAGCTCTNGCAGCAGGTTAGGCTTGTTAAAGACAGGAAGGGTAAATATTTAAGTGTGGAGAACATGATGGGAAGATAGAAGGAGTACTTTGAGGAGCTAAAGAATGAAGAGAATGAAAAAAGAAGAGTAGCAGTTATAGAAGTTGTGGCAAGTGGGATAGATTAGCCATGGTGAAGTTCGGAAAGCTCTGAAAAGAATGAAGAAGGGAAAGCGGTAGGACCTGATGACGTACCAGTGGAGGTTTGGAAATGTCTTGGTGAGATGGCAGTGAGGTTTTTGAATGAAATATTCAATGGTACATTTGAAGGTGAGAAAATGCATGTGGAATGGAGAAGTGTGCTGGTTAGGGCTGTATACCGAACCGAGGTTCTTTTATGGCACCAACCGAACTGCGTCGGTTGGTGTATTGAATGAAACGTCACTCTTCTTTCAGTATCAAGTTTCGGTATTGGCTGTAACGTGACACATGGTTTCAGCACGCAGGTAGGAAAAACACAGACATATGACAAACAGACTACTGTACATGTTTACACCCAGAGCTGTATAGAGCTTCACTACAGCTTTATGTCTATGCTGCTGGTTATGCCCACCGACGGGGTTCATGTGTACAGCGCGCGCAGCGCGTATCGTCAAATGGCTTCAATTTACGAGCGAAAAGTTGCTCCGTGTTTGTCTTCAAGGGGGAGCGTAGCCTCTTCCCCTCTCCTCTCAGCGTTAAAAGTCAGCCTGTGAGTGTTGAACGGCCTGATTCAACATTCCACGACCGGACACCTCTTCATCAAAGAACTCTGAGGACGGAGCTGTGTCGGAGATTTCAGCTGGTGAGTTTATGTTTGTCAATGTTACTGCAGCTTAATACGTGTGTTGCAGCGAGTTAAAGTGTGGAGCTTTATTTTATGGCCATGTAGCTAACTAAAATCAGAAGCTAACTAACTTTTTCCGATGCTGAGAAGCTCGTCCATGCTTTTGTCTCCTCCAGGCTCGACTACTGCAACTCCCTGTTTATTGGAATCCCTGGCAAAAACCTTCAGAAACTTCAATATATTCAAAACAGTGCAGCAAGGATCTTGTTGAGAGTTCGTAAATTTGAACATATTACGCCCATTCTCCATAACCTTCATTGGCTTCCTGTCGCCTACAGAATTCAGTACAAAACTGCTCTCATTACACATCAATGCTTACACGGAACTTCACCAGATTATCTGAAGGATATTCTTATTCCATACTCATCCACCCGTTCGCTGCGGTCACAGAACAGCAATCTCCTTCACATTCCGAGAACCAAATTAAGGACCATGGGAGACCGGGCTTTCAGTGTGGCTGCCCCCGCCTGTGGAACTCTCTTCCTGACTGTCTAAGAGCCCCACAGTCTGTGGTTGACTTTAAGAGCGGCTTGAAGACCTTTCTTTTCGACCAAGCATACTCTACCTCCTCATGATTCTACTTTTGATCTTAGCTGATATTGTTATTGATTTTAATTGTTTTATTATTTGTTTTATTGTCATTTAATTCTGTTGCTCCTTGTAGCACTTTGAGATTTTCATTAATGAAAAGTGCGTTATAAATTGAATTCATTATTATTATTATTATAAAGACAGACAGTAACAGATAAAGCTTGTAAAATGTGTTCATCCATCCGGTCAGCTGCTTAAACAGTTCACCTAATGTTCACCGTTTGTTTATGTTCTCCTCACAGGAGCCTCTGACCCATGTGAGGAGAACAGACTGATAAAAGAAAAGCGAGATGGGGCAGGGCACTACCCTTTTCTACAGTGGAGGCTGCATGGTGTGGATAAGTTCAGCTGTAAAGGATATTGTTGACCAGTTAAGCTTTTATCTCTCAGCGTAGACGTAGATAATGGTTTTTGAGCAATAATAACACAACCATGTTATTGTTGATGTTGTGTGTTCTAATGTCAATTCAAAGTCAAAGTCAAAGTCAACTTTATTGTCAGAACTGCAATATGTACAGGACATACACAGGATTGAAATTGCGTTTCTCTCAGTCCCTCGGTGCAACAGTAACCATTTAAACACTAAAACACTGAAACATTTAATAAACATAAGCATAAAATAGTAAAAGTGTAACACTGTCCTGAGTTTTTGCATAGTAGTATAAAAGTATGAAAATTTACACCAACACTAAAACACTAAACATTTAATGAACATAAGCATAAAATGAAATAATAAAAGTGTAATACTGTCCTGAGTTTTTGCATAGTAGTATAAAAAGTATAAAAAGTATATCTATAAAATAAACTGAAGGTTCTAGCATTGACATTTGCAAAGAGTGGCAAAGCAGCATATGAGTTAATGTACACAGTATATGTATGAGGTAGTTGATGTTGGTATAGAGGCAAAGTGGCATATGCAGTAAGGCACATAAGGCACATTGGGCATCCTTAAATAAGGCTAGTCAGAGAATACTGTATATGTATCAGCAGTAGTGTAGATATAAAAGTAGTGTAAATGTAAACAGTAGTAATAAATGTAAACAGTAGTAATAAATGTAAACAGTATTAATAAATGTAAACAGTGAATGTTTACATTTATTAATACTGTTTACATTTATTACTACAATTAGGGGGATGATGAGTATTAGATAAGAGCCTTAAACCCCAGAGAACCACAGAGTAGATTCAGGAAGAGACACAGAGGTGCAGAAGTCTGCCATCAACCCTAACCTCAGTGAATCCAGTGACTTGCTGGTGGAATGTGATGGACACTATGCCAATGTCATCAAACTTGTCAACCAGGTATCTGTGTGTGCAACAAGCATCATCCACACCCTCTGAGTGAACATGCTTTATTCCTGGAGACACCATAAGCTAGGAGTAGGCTTGTTTGTGTCCAGAGAAAGCAGACATGTTGATTTTTCTGAAGAAAAACTGTTAAGTGAAAAGGTCCTCAGTATGTAGCAGTGAGCATTAGACACTGACGTGTCACTGGTTTGCAACTGTTCTTTTGACCTGGAAATTATTTATTTTTATGTAAGAACACTGCTTGGAATGGAAAAAAGCCAAAGTTAAAAACTAAAACTCACGATTTGTACTGTGATGTGTAACATAATTTTCTACCGAACATTTTTAGAAAGGTACCCAGCACTAGTGCTGGTGGTTCACATCTCTCTTGTAAATGAGTCTCATGGCTCAATGGACTAACCTGTTTAAATAAAGGTTGAATGGTGCCCATTTTTAAGAACAAGGGTGATGTACAGAGTTGTTGCAACTACAGGGGAATTAAGTTAATGAGCCACACAATGAAGATCTGGGAGAGAGTTGTGGAAGGTAGAGGTGACTAAGAGAGGAGTAAGAGTAAGTAGGAGAGGGGGTGTGGTGTTGCATGAGGAAATCTGGAGTGGCAGAAAAGTATGTTAGACTGGTACAGGACATGTATGAAGACAGCAGGACTGTGGTGAGATGTGCTGTAGGAGTGACAGATAGCTTCAAGGTGGAGGTGGGAGTACATCAAGGATCGGCTCTGAGCCCCTTCTTGTTTGCTCTGGTGATGGACTGACTACGGTAACAGATGATGTCAGGCAGGAATTCCCATGGACTATGATGTTTGCAGATGACATTGTGATTTGAGAACAGGGAACAGGTGAAAGAGAAATTGGGAGAGGTGGAGGTATGCACTAGAAAGAAGAGGAATGAAAGTCAGTTGTAGTAAGACGGAGTACATATGTGTGAATGAGGGGAAGGCTGGTGGAAGAGTGAGGCTACAAGGAGCAGAGGTTACAAAGGTGCAGGACTTCAAGTACTTGGGGTCCATTGTCCAGGAAACTGGGGAATGTGGTAAAGAGGTGAAAAAGAGAGTCCAGGCAGGATGGAGTGGATGGAGAAAAGTTTCAGGAGAGATTTGTGACAAAAGATTGGCAACAAAGGTCAAAGGAAAAGGTAAAAGACAGTGGTGAGACAAGCTATGTTGTATGGTCTGGACACAGAGACATGGACAAAAAGACAGGAGAATGAACTGGAAACAGCAGAAATTAAGATGTTGGGGTTCTCCTTAGGAGTGACAAGGATGGATAAGATTAGGAATGAGATGATGTATAATTTTGGGCCTTTCTGGGTGGAGTTTGCATGTTCTCTCCGTGCATGCGTGGGTTTTCACCGGGTGCTCCGGATTCCTCCCACAGTCCAAAAACATGCATGTTAGGCTGATTGGTAACTCTAAATTGACCCTAGGTGTGAGTGAGACAGGTCCCTCTTGTAAATGAGTCCCTGTGGCTCAACGAGGCTAGCCTGTATAAATAAAGGTTGAATGAATGAGATCATCAGAGGTACAGCACATATTGAACAACTGGGATATAAAGTTAGGGAGGCCAGACTGAGATGGTTTGGACATGTCCAGAGGAGGAACAGTGGGTATATTGGTAGAAGGATGTTAGAAATGCAGCTACCAGGAAAAAGACAAAGAGGAAGGCCAGAGAGGAGATACTGTATATGGATGCAGTTAGAGAGGACATAGAAGTAATTTGAGTGAGGACAAATGATGCAAAGGGCAGGGTGAGATGGAGGAGGATGACTCGCTGTGGCGACCCCTGAAGAGAGAAAAGTCACAAGAAAATGATGATGATGATAATTTTTGTACATATATGTAAAAAATAATGAACTCTGAGATAAAAAAATTCCAGACTTTTTTTTTTAATTTTTGAAAAACTTTTGTTGTATGTGAAAATACATTCTTAAAATCATACTTGTTGTTTAAGTAATTTCATGAATTTCAACAAAAACATACACAAATATGGTGAGGAAACTCCAATGTAATATTGAAATGGTCTGTAACTAAATGGTTGGCTGTTGTTACACTTGTGTAAAATTATAAATGTAAAAAATAAGTATCACATTTTAAAATAAAAGCTCCACTTAAAAAAATTGCTAATAAACATAAAAAAAATAAATACTTATTATTTACTAATTCAATATACTGTATATATTTTTTTTCTTTTTCTGTGTACGTTTTCCTTATAACTCTATTTATTCTCCTAAAAAAGTCATGACTCCAAAACCTTGTGCAGCCCCTTTCTGTCACACTCCCACCTCTGTGCTTCAGTGAGATTCATAACACCAATACTGCAAATCATATATTTTTGTTTTTGTTTTGTCTAACAAAATAAAGCACTTTGGCCAGGCATTCTCTTATTTTAAGCTAAACATTAAATAGGAGGTTATTTGGATAGCACTGAGGCACTGAATGCGTTGAATTTCTGCTTTGGAAGTTATTTTTGATGGGTCATGTGCAAAAATGCTCAGAAGCAATGAAATTATATAAAAAAATCATATACTGTACAAGTTTAGAAAATTTTACAATGAAAACTTTATGTACAAATCTATTTCCTTTTATGGGAAATTGTAAATTTAAAATTATGCTGGTTGTAAAACTCAACACTAAAAATGTTTTCTTTGTTGTTTTGACAAGAGAAATGTAAAACCAAATCTATTCACCAGCACTAAATAGATGTTGCTCTGTGTATTGTCAGTGAGCTTCACATAAAGCAGTCTTATCTGCTCCTTTTACAAAAAGAAAATTTATTCCAGAACATAGACGAGGAACCACAAATCAAACAAAACAGGCTGAGTGTTGCAAATAAGAACAAAAAAAATGGATGATTCAGAAAATACCAGTCTCCTGGCATTTCAGATGCGGTTGTAATACAGCCAGTGCAAAAAAACAGAAACAGGTGGAAATCCTGAAATTTTGTTTAAGGACAAGTTGAACCCAAGTAAACCAAGCAAAACTAATTTTTAAATAAATAAATCAGAGGCTTTGTGAGGCTGTGATTCAGTGCCGTGAGAGCAAAACAAACTGTGAGGCCACTACTGACCACAAGTGCGTCAGTCCGTTTGCAGCGATTGTTGTGAAAGCCTTGGACTCTGAAAACTCAGCAGAACATACCAAGAGAGCCAAGGTGACTGAAGCCTTACGGCAGAACAGTGAGACTCCAAAAACAAAGAACCAACTATACTGATTGAGTCTCCACTCTGAGATTTAAATGGCACAAAATGAACAAGAACGGCACGCAAATCCCTCCCAACATAATACACATACAATGACTTATTTAAACAAAAGCTACAAAACTTAAACGTTTAAAAACGTAAAAGTGTTGGTTCCTAAACTTTGGTAGAAGTTCCACTGGTGATAATCAGGAAAAATGTATTGGTACTCAAAATAAATGTTATCATGTTAATTAGAAGCTACCGAACAGTAATAAGCTGAAAAGTGATATAAAGGTAACAAGGGTACTGCGTACAAAACATTATACACCTGTCGGCAAACTATTATACAGCAATCTATTGCATAGGCCCAGACAAGAAAGACCTTGTATAATATTTGACCTTGATTTAGACCTTGAAGCAGGGGTGATGAAAAGTGTGACACTATCAATAGAGTGTAGTGTTAAAGTTTCTTTATTTGTCATTCGCACCACATGTGGTACATGTGGTGGAATGAAATTGTGTACACAGCGTCCCAGTAACATCCAACAAAAGTATAAATTGTAAAAAAAGAAAAAAAAACTAAAGACCTAAGATATGAACTAAGAAATACGCTAAACTAAGAATATGCTAAGCACTAGTGGTACAGAAATAAAACGCCAAACAACAGCGGCACGAACATGAGTCTGTAGTGATGATGCATAATGTGTATCAAGTTTCATTAAAGGGGACCAAATGTAGGATATATAATTTTTTGTGGTTTATCTGTGGGCTATCCAGACCATTTTCAGTCAATTTTATACACAAAATAATGCTTGGATAATAAAATATCCCCTTTCTAATTCTGCCAAATTTCACTTCCGTTCTAAACGACCGGTTTATGAATAATGAGGTCTGAAAGCCACGCCCTACAAAGACCTATTTACATTAACTACGCCCTCTGTAACAGCCAGTATCTCTAATATGTTGTTATTTTAAAATTAGCTCTTTTTTATTACTCATTTGACTTACTGTTAGTGCTAGTAGCTTAAGATAACTTACCAAAAGCCCTCTGCGCGCGCCGCCATTTGCAGCTCCTTTTTTTAGCATTAGCCTCGAATAGCTTTTCCTCCTCCGAGCGGGGGTGTTAGCTCCGCTCGTTGCATGCGGCGCTTTTGGGAGCGTGCTTCAGTCCACACACACAAAGTTCACAGAATGTCTCGCTCCAGTTAATTTATCCGCATGAGGCAACCTTTGACCGGACCCCCGGACCTCAAAAGTCAGTAGCTCCCAACAACTCCCGCACGCAAATGGTGTCTTCGCCGGCGGTCTGCAAAACAAAAGGCTTAAAAAAAAAATTAAAAAAAAGAGATGCCGCGACCGGGAGGCGAACCCGTGTCCTTCGGATTACGAGTCCGGTTCACTACCTCTGGGCCAACCGGGTAGTCATGCAAAAAGCAGTCTTTCATCGTATAAGAAATAATCACAACCACTTACATTTAGAACGCTGAAGTTTTGATTAGATTTTGATGAAGTGAAAGGTATTCTTAAAATAAATAAGTTGCTAATCTGAAAATATATCGATCAGTGGTGCTTGATGGTACAGACTGTCGCCCCGCGAGAGTCACACACTGTGTGTGTGTTCATTCATTCTGCCGGCTGCGCGTTGGGAGCGATATTACACTAAAAATTGAACTAAAACGTAAAAATAACAATTATAAAGTATTATTATGTCGATGTATATATCTAGTCTCACCCCGATTTCTCCGAAACAAAAGGCTTTAAAAAAAAGGGGGGAAAAAAAAGATGCCGTAAACAAGATGCGATCTCCGCTCTCCTGCGTGGCGCTTAAGTGTCATAACCGCTCAACCAAACTGACAGTTGTGAAAAAGTAGTCCTTCATCATATAAGAAACAAGTCCAAACCGCGAGAGTGTGTGTGCACAGTTTCAACGAGACAGAGTTCATTCAAACAAGGTAATAAAACATTCTGGTTTTACTCGAGATGTGCTGCATGGCTGGAGCAGGGCAAACCCCTAGCCCCCCGGGGGCTAAATAAATGAATAAATGACCGCCAGGTCAGCTCCTAAACCGCTAGGCAACCGTGACATCTTTTATACTCAAGTGGGTGGAGCATCACCAGGGGTTGCTAGGTGAGGGGCTGGACTCAGGTTTGAGGTGATTGGCTACGGTTTGTGACATCACAAACCGCAGGAAGTGTGAAACGGAGCGTTTTTAATCACAGACAAATAAATCTACTTAGAGTAAATAAACCACTGGGTGCATTTTTTTGGCACAAGGACTGTTTTTTTATGAAGTAAATACCCAAAGTTTAGTAAAAAAAAAACATTAAAAAGTGAATTTTGCATGTGTGGTCCCCTTTAAATCATCTTGAGCGGATCAAAAGTTATGAGCGGGACTAAAGAAAATGTATGGATGTATGGACAGAAACTAGGCATGCACGATATTATCAGCATGGTATCGGCTGATATTAGCGTTAAAGTTCGACATCGGACATTCCCTTAAAATAACTCGCAGATATAAAAGGCGCTGATTTTGCCTGCAGCGGCCGCACAACGTGACGTCGTTGCAGCGGCCGCACAACATGATGTTGTCACGTGCGCCTACCCGATCTCACAGCGGAGAGGAAAATTCAAAATGTCTGCGGTGTGGAAGTTTTATTTTTTGTTGGTGAGGATGTCAGATTCCGAAGATTTATGGACTACGTTGAGTCTCTCTACATGTCCCCAGTCAGAGATATTTTTCTGATGTAACGTTACCCGAATTACAAGACATAATTTCCGACGTCACTGAGAAGCAAATAGCCAATAGCACGACTTGTTGGGTGAGTTTTACCACATACATTTTGACGTTGTGCTAGCCCCATTAGCATGATTAATCTTATGGCACAATGGAGAGATAAAAACTTTGAACTTAAAAAGACTGTCCTTCATGCACAAGAGTGCAGAGGATCCCACACTGCAGCTAGGAACCTGGAACAAGCCTCCACAAGTGAGACAGCATCACAGGTGACTAATGCTAATAAATAACATTTAACACTTTTCATTTAATATAAGTTAAAGTGCTATGCATATCATATGACTGTTACTGAAACCAGCTCTTACAGCTGTTGCATAATTTTTGTAGCAAATAAGTCTAAATAAGAGGGCTATGTTCTGACAAAGGAACGTATATAAAAACTATTGTTATCGTTATCGGCCAAATAAGTTTGAACATATCGGCATATTGAATATCGGCCAAAAATCCAATATTGCGCATCCCTAATGAAAACAATATGTCGAACAGCAGCACGAACATGAATCTGTGTGAGCAGATGAGCATGTATGAACACAGCAACATGAAACAGATCAGCAGCAACATGATGTGATTTTTCACAGTGATTATCCTGGTTAGAGATTCATGAGTCTAACAGTTTCAAGGTAGAAGCTGTTCCTCAGTCTAGTGGTTCTACACTTAATTCTCCTTAACCTCCTTCCTGAGGGGAGCGGGGCAAAATGTGTGTGTGCTGGGTGAGTGGGGTCCTTCATGATGCAGGTGTCCTTCTTCCTGCATCTAGAGGTGCAGATGACTGTGATGGTGGGGAGGCCGACTCCAACAACTTTCTGTGCAACCTTCACTACTCTTTGCAAAGCTTTTCTTTCTGACAGCATAGCTGAGGAAGATCAGGTCTCTGTGTTCCCTGAGATAATTGGATTTGTTGAATAGTTCAGGTTTGTTGTTTGTTTTTTGGTTAGAATTAGACATTCAAGTAAATTTCTCAGTTTGCTAGATTACATCAGATACTTGATCTGTACAAGCGGAAAAACTAGCTAGTGGTACTTGGAAAGCTTAGTATTTTCCGAGGTGGTACTCATAAAAAGCTTTGACAACCACTGAGTTAGAACATATGTATGTTTGTTGTCATCGTAAAGACCGGAATATCTCATTTCATTTTTGTGCATTCAGTGGATCCCATTGGAAAAAAAAAAAACCTTTGAAGGTTTGTTGGCAACAAACACAGATGTACACCGAATGAAACTTGACAAACACAAAGCACTTCTGCTTATTTGGAGACAAAACCTTTTCTGTTTAAAAAGGCCCCATTAGTGAGTCAGGCAGAGGGAATGCACGCTAACTGCAAAGCAGGTGAAGGTACGATGTTGAACAACAATGTGTGTATAATGAGATTATTTAAGGATACTGTATATACATGTGCACAAAGATACGGCCATGTTGTAATTAAGGGCGAGATACACTCGCGCGTCCTCACGATACGCCAATACGCAGCGTACGTATGCCCCGTACGCAGCGTAGCCCCGCGTAGCCCCTCAGGGCAAGTACGCGCAAAGGTATTTTTTTACTACGCATACGCGATTCGCATACGCGATGCGCGGTGTCTGACCTAAACTTCCCCGGCTCCGGACTGTTTTGTATGTTACACAAATGAAATAAATTCCTCTTTTTTATCGCTGATCGGGCCTTTTCTTTTGTTTTTTTGCCTAAAGTCAAGTAACCGCTTCTTCCTCCGTTCACTCGATGAATGAAATGAATGAATTCAGGTCCTACCTGGGTGCGCGATGTTTTATATATTCCCTGGTGGGCTGTGGGCTGCAGGAAAAGCACTCCCTGTTATTATTTTTATTTCTGAGAGAACTTTTTATAACATATATAGTAGAAAGACCGTATCAGAACACCGCAGAAGTCTGAGCGAGCTGCTCACGATAGGTTTCATTTTGAGCTGACTGAAATCTGTCAATCATTTCAGTAGGCGTGTCAAAGTGACCAATCAGCGAGCTCAGTTGAGTCCTCTCCGTGGAGCGAAAAACTAGCGGAAGTGACGATCGGAAGTGACGGTACGGAGGAAATGACGTAGAATTTGGAGCGAAAACACGAGAATCTACGCGAGAACATCAGCCGGGCTGTAGCAGAGGCTCCGTATACGCGCGTATACGGGCATATACGCGCGTATACGGAGTCTGCTTCACTGTATCTCGGCCTTTAGTCTGTTTTCAATCGGTTCTGATCGTCTTACCCCAGGTCTCAACATGACTGTAGTTACTAACAGGCACACACACACACACACACACACACACACACATTGAAAGTATTCCCATGAACCCAGTGCTCTTAACTCCTGCTGTCTGGTAACACACAAAAAATACCCCACACAAACAAACACAGTCTCCTGCTGGCAACTTGTTTAGATTGGATGATCATGAAGAGGAGCTGGAAAGAAGGAGGGGAAAGACAAGTACTTAACGTTAGGAGTCTTCATGTTTTATTTAATACTTTTAGTTGTTACAGTAACGAAAAAGACAAACTGCCACGGTGTAGTGTGAATGTGTCAGTAGGCAAAAACAACGTGAGACTCCAACGTGATCCAGTGACGCAGGACATCTACGTCACCTGGACAAGGTCAAAAGACAGAAAATACTAGCTGGCTGGCCCTGGCGTCTCGAGTAGAGACACTCACAGAGACAAATAGGAAAAGGTCCCTGGATATTTACAATGGTCATTAACACAGACCTCCAGTTCATTTGTCACTGCTCACACAAACTTGTTTGAATGAGAAACACTGACCAGGAAAAAAAACAACTACCCGGTACTTTTTATCCTTAAAACATTTTTTTTATACTTCAAATAGTTTAAAGTTGATTGATGAGTTGATCTCAACAATACAATTTTAACCAAATAATGCACCAGAAACATACTTTCACAAATTTCCCTTAGATTTTATTACTTTACTTTTTTTAAATCATATTATTAGAACAATGATCAAATATTTGAAAGTGATTTTCATAAAGTAAAACTTTGAAATCCAAGCTTAATTTTAACCCAGGACCTTCTTGCTGTGTGGCACAACGTAACACTAGTAAGTATAAGTTTCTTTCGGCTGCTCCATTCCTCAGGGGTCGCTACAGAGAGTGAACTTACAAAAAAAGATTTGGCAATTTTACACCAGATGCACGTCCTGACGTAACCTGGGCTTGAACCCGCAACCTCAGGATTACAAGAAAATGGCATTGACCACCAAGCTACTGCAGTCACTACCGGTATGTTACAATATTAAAAAATAATAAAATTAACAATTAGCACCTCTCTGAACAACTATCGACCAATCTCCAAACTCTGTATTCTAGCTAAGGTTTAAGAAAAATTGATAAATACTCAAGTCAAGAAGTATTTGGATTCTTTTAACATCTTACCTCCCCATCAATCTGGTTTTAGGAAACAACAAAGCACAATGACTGCTTCGTTGAAGGTTTTTAATTGTGTTGTTGAAGCATTGGATGTAAGGATTATTGTGCTGCACTTTACTTAGACCTGTCCAAAGCTTTAGACACTGTGGATCATAACATCTCATGCCTTAAGCTCTCAGAAATTGGTTTCTCTGATCACACTATTGGTTGGTTCTCTAATTATCTCTCTGATTGGAGGCAACGTGTTCAACATAATGGTACTTCTTCCAGCTATAACTTTCAACAATGGTGTACTACAAGGCTCAGTTGTAGGACACACCCTCTTCACAATCTACATAAGTAATGTAGGTCAGATCATTCCTGATGCATCCTTACATTTCTATGCCGACGACAGAGTTGTTTACTGTCGAGCTAAATCAGCTGCTAAGGTTTTTCCAGCTCTTACAATTTGCATTCAACATCATCCAGTCAGATTTGTTTCATTTCAAACTTGTGCTAAATGCTGATAAAACCAAAGGGACGTGGTTATAAAACAGGAAATGATACCAGCACCCTTCCTTCTATCTTATCAACAAATAGTGTTCCTATTGAGTTTGTGGATTCTTATAAATACTTGGGTATCTTGGTCAATAAGCATCTCTCTTTTAAGCCTCATGTCGAAAACTTGGTAAAGAAACTGAAAGTAAAACTGGGTTTCTTTTTCAGAAATAGATCCCGTCTAACTCTGAATGCTAAGAAACGCCTTGTAACTGCAACTTTCCTTCCCTCCATTGACTATGGTGACATTATTTACATGAACGCTCCTGCAAACACCTTGTAGATGTTGGACATTGTCTATCATGGTGTAATGTAACTACCGTACCCACCCTTGCATCCTGTATTCAATGGATAATTGGTCATCATTAACTTCACACAGACTGTCACACTGGTACATTTTCATCTTTAAATCACTTCTCGGTCTGTTGCCTTCATACATCTCCTCCTACATGTCACTTTGTCTGTGCAGCAACAGCGTGCACACTGAAGACATAATTACCTGCAGGGTCACCTCAGTGTGGACCAAATTTGGCAAAAGGGCCTTCTCTTAAGCTAGATGTATACTCGACGCGTCGCGCGCCAAAAGTGACGCAATATCGCAGTCCCCGCCCCTAGGCGTTGGCCCCGCGCGTGGTCCTGGTGCATGTCGTGCACCTCAGAATTTTTGAAACTCCGCAAGCCTAGTGCGCGCGCGGTGGGCGCTACAGAATTGTTTGACATGTCGGGTGGGGACCTTCACGTCAGAGTCTGCAGCTCTCTGTGCCGCTGTGGTCATGGAGACTGCGTCGCGACGCATGGAGGAATGTTTTTATGTGATACAAATGTATTAAATTCACCTTATTCATCTCTGAGCTGGACTTTTCTTTTGTTGTTTTGCCAAAAGTCACGTGATCGCTTCCTCCTCGCTGACTCCATGCATTAAAACCGCAAGACACAATGATTTGCTCCTCTGGACAACAGTTCAGCACGCGAGCGGAGCATTTTTTTGTTGTTTTGCCAAAAGTCACGTGATCGCTTCCTCCTCGCTGACTCCATGCATTAAAACCGCAAGACACAATGATTTGCTCCTCTGGACAACAGTTCAGCACGCGAGCGGAGCATTTTTGTTGTTGTGTGATTTCAAACAGTTCTTCTTCTACGGTAGATTTCTTCTTCTACCCTTTCTTGCAACATATGCACAGGTTTTAGAGGGTACTGCCACCTGCTGGTCCGTAAAAGAACAGCACTTTGTCATGCGCCGCCGTGCGTCAACTATAAACACAGCGGCGGCACTGTAAACGCATTTCGCCGCACGGCACAGTGCGTGCGCAGCGCGCGCGCTCCAGCCTGCGGACCAAAGCGCGAGTATAACTCAGCCTTTACTCTGCTCCTGTATCCTGTAACTCCTTTCAAAAAGATCTGAAGTTGTCATCTTTGATCTCTCTAAGGGATTTTAAACAACTGTTAGTAATGTTTTAGTTTTTTAGTATTTTACATTGTTTTATAAGATATTTTGTTTTTGCTTCCATTTTTTATCATTTATTTTCTTTAGTTTTCATTTTATATTCTTTTATGTCATTTCTATTGTTGTCTGTACCTCATATATGTTCTTTGTTTAAAACAGGTCTCTCTTGTAAATGAGTCCTCATGACTCAGTTAGACTAACCTGTATAAATAAAGGTTGAATCAGTACAAAGATGGCAAACCCAGACAAAAAAGTATATTAGCAAGACAAAATCTCTCAAAATAGTCACAGAACTACAGTATTTCTCAAACCCACCTCAAATGAGTTTCTGTGAGTCAGAAATTGTGAAAACTGTGAAACATCTTCAGGAGT
>JBBPBX010009970.1:0-58911 GCA_038048925.1 Garcialebias charrua
TGCATTGCACCTCCTGTCCTAATTTCCTCCATCCGTGAGGACAATCCAGGTCCAAGCACAGCAGTGGGTGACCAGGAAGACAGGGCTCAGGAGGAGGAAAGAACAGAACAGAGACAAGGAAGAAAGAGGAAGAAGAACAGAGAGGATGAGTTAATGGACTTAATCAGAGAAGATATGAAGCTGCAGAGGGAGGATATGAAGCTGCAGAGGGAGGCAGAAGAGAGAAGGTTGAATGAAAGTAGGGAGATGATGGAAAGATTATTTAGTATTCTAGAAAAAAATGCAAATACCGGTAAATAAATTACCGGTATATTTATGAGTTTGAAAAATGTGTTGGTCTTTGTTTTGTTCTAATTTTGAAAAAATAAATTGATTACAAAAACTAGTTGTCTATAATTCATTTTATTAACAGTAAGTTAATTAAAAAACAACAAAAGGTTCTGTGGCTGCCAGCTCTGCAAACCCACAGGACACCACCTGCAGGTCCTCTGGGTTTTTAGGCAGGTGGATGACACCATGATGGACAGCAGAACGAGGCGTCCCAAACACTCCTGACTGAGACCACCTGCAGGATGATCCATCTGCCAGCCAGAAAACAGTTGTCGCCCCCAACCATGTCATGAATCCAGGTCCAGGAGATGAAGCAACAACTCCAGAGACTCCCTGCATCATCACAAGTCCAGTCTAGGATCGTCTTGGTTAAAGTAACGGTCCAGGACTGGGATATTCAGATTAATCCTACAGTACAAGGGTCTGGTCTGGTTCAGGACATGTAGAGAACAACAAAACATTTAGTTTAAGATTTATTTTTTATAAGATATTAAAGTAATAATGAGGCTTAATCTACTGATGCTCAATGAAAACGCTATTTTATTAATAAAATAGATGAAAGACCCTGTTTTTAACTTTTTTTTTACAACCCCTTTATGTAGTAATGGATTTTATACAATAAAATATTGGAAAATGTTATGCTGTATTCTAAATTTCAAATAAGTTATTTATTTAAAATTTTAAATAAAATATAAATAATATTCTAGTATATTGTTTTATTAAATTATTAGTAAATAAGATAGATTTTTGATTTATTTATTATACACAAGTTAACATTTATTTATTATGCACAAGTTAACAAAGTTAATACTGACAATGAAATTATCCATGAAACTACAGTTTATAGCCAAAAAAAAAAAAGTAAGTTGGATATATCTGTCAGCAGAAGTTATAAAACATGCCACCAGCAGCAATAAAGCAGCGATGAAGTTCTGTATTTCCTCTAAAAAAGCAGTAAAAACAACAGCATTTCAAGCTCCTTTCTTCCTTAAGCTGAGCGCCGTCACGGTTGCTAGGCAACATGACGTACTCCGACGCAGAGCCGTATATATAGAGAGTTCTGACACTCTTTGAAGTCGCCAACTGGCAGTCAATCGTTCCAAACAACGGCCATGGAAACCTTGTGGAGCTGCGCCCTCTGGCGGCAACGGAGCGCTACTGCAGGCAGAGTCAGACTGTTAAACAGAGCATGGAACAAATCGCCCCCTCCATGACCCACGTGACTTCCGCATTCCATTCTTACAACGGATCTCTATGGAAGTGTCGCAACTCTCACTTTATATGGCTCTGCTCCGACGTAACCGTGAAGGCTAGACCTGTCCCAATTCAAAAGAAATTCACAGCCGCGGACTTCCGGTCTACCTGATGTTTGAAGGACCCGGCCTCCGTGTACCGGGTAGGCCGGGTCCTTGGTAGTATGCAGCCGTCGGATTGGGACACACTGACAGACTCTGCAGTTTTGCCATGGCTGAAACTGCTGCCGCCATCTTCTTCAGTAGCCAATGACATAGGAATCTGCCAATGCCAAGAAGCAGAAACCCTGCTATCATAGTTCCAATTACATAAATATCTTTGGTGTCCTTCTGAAACAATATGGAAAGACACATCAGTTCCCAAACTTGCCACAGATCCATGATGTATCCTGCCTTGTGCCTCTCAGCAGGGCGTGAGCTCTCATTAACAAATCCAGCATTGTGGAACCAAAGGAAGCATGGAGTGAAACCTAACAGAGATGACTTGAAGTATGTTTATGCATCTATTGTGTGTTGGAAATCTCCCATCCTAAATTCTGAGGCCATGGTGTCTCAGTCATATCAGAGACAACCGGAAGGCGTCTCAGACCCGGTGTTTGGTGTGAGGGTCTCCTGAGGTTCCAAAACAGAACCCCTCCTCTCCACGTCTGCACCTTGAGATCCTGTCCTAGGACGCAACTGGAGCGGTCGCTCTAGTAGAGTCCAACCTGTATCAAACTAGACCTAAACCAGAACACAGCCCTGTTTGAGTTAGCAAGACTCCAGAATTATATCATTTGAAGCAGAATAAAATCAACTACAGGTAGTACTAGATTTACGACAGAGTTCCGTTCCTACGTGCCGTCGTAACCCGAATTTTGGCATAAGTCGGAACAAACTGCACCTTATATGTACAATATACTGTATTTTACCAAGCACTTAGCCTATCCTAACACAGTACCCATAATTATCAAAAAACACATACATTTGGATCAATAATGAAAGGAAAAAAGAGTTAATTTCCTACTGGGAGCTGGTGGAGTCTTCATCCGTCTGTTAGCATGTTAGCTCGTTGCTCCTCCAAGCTCTGCAGCTGCCTGTACTTTTCCACTGCTTCGCGCGGTCCAGAGCTTCACAGTAAGGTCTGTTAGCATGTCTGTTAGCTTCTAGCCTCCTCTGCCTCGGTCCAGTCCGGTCTGCCTCGTAAACCTCCGGTCCAAACAATAAGGTCTCCTATAATTTTCCACTGAGTGCTCGCTGCTTCTGCCGTCAAGCTACTGCTTCTGCCGTCAAAAACCGGAAGTAACCGGAACTCGGCTTTTCAAGATAAAAAAATTAAAAACTATTTTTTTTAATGGGAGATGCGTGACGTAACCACGAAACTTCGTAACTCGAGACCTTTGTAACCCGAGGACTACCTGTAGTTTAACTCGGAGTATGCTGACGAGCTAACTGCTAGTCCTGGCGGGGCTAAGGCCAAAGTAGAGTTTGCAGATTTTAAACTTCTCCAGTCTCACTGTGGTTCATGCTATCAGCTGCTATGAAAGGTGGATCTTCATGTGATCACCCACTTGTGTTTATTAGTGTATAGCAGTGTTTTTCAACCACTGTTCCGTGGCACACTAGTGTGCCGCGAGTGATCGTCAGGTGTGCCGTGGAAATTATCCAATTTCACTTAACTGGTCTAAAAAGATTTTTTGAAAACGAATTAATTATCTAATAATATGCCATTTTCGAGTGTCTGTGCTGTAGTAGTGTCTAGCGGCGTAATCATGTAATTTCCTTATCGCTAGATAGATGGCAGTATGGAACATAGCATTGCACATTAAAACAAGAGAAGTAGTGATGCAAGAACGTGACATGTAGCAGTGACAGCATTGCATTCTAGCTAGCTGCTAGCAAGACTATGACAGTGATGGAAAAGTTTTTGAAAAGAAAAAATACTAACTCCGATCTGGTCCCTGGACAAAATTCGGACCCAGATGAAGGCCTTAGTATAAGTGGATATCAGAAGAAGGCAGATACCGTGAGCTCGAGACAGTACAGTGAGAGTTACATTTCGTTTGGATTTACTTTTACCGGGGACGCAACGACACCGACTCCGTTGTGCTCGGTATGTGGTGAGAAGCTGTTTATTTCATTCCTATTCAAGACACTTTGATAAGAATGACTATATATTTAATATTGGCGAATACATAGTATCTTTGTTTACAATTTTGGTTGGTGATGTGCCTCGTGATTTTTTCAATGAAAACACTGTGCCTTGGCTCAAAAAAGGTTGAAAAACACTGGTGTATAGGTTCAGCCTGCCCACAGCTCCACCTACAGGAAGCACAGGTGCAAAAACTCTAGACTGCTCATATTGTTCTGTTAGCAAAATGTCATGAGCAACTGGATAGAATTTAATGAAACTCTCAGAAAGTGATCACTGGGTGAACTTCTACAGCTACAAACATTAAAGAGCTTCACAATCAGTGTCTCGTATAAATCTAAACAATAACAGATCCGATAATGTGCTTTTTTCTGAAGGGCTGCGGGAGTTCTTCTGTCCAACGTGACAGCTAAAAAAATGCTCTTTACAGCAGATAAAAAGACTCAAGCCATCACTGGGTTTATTAAATGTTCATTTCCTTTTATCTGGGTTATAAAATGATGAATAAATTGATGTGGACATGAATATATACATGCCGTTCAAATCAAAGCAACTTTGAGCTCATGAAGCTGAAAGTTTCAACAAAAGTTATTTGATTTGATGTAAAATATATTTAAAGAAGTTTTAGGTTTGCAGAGCGGCTGCATCAGACATTGTTTATCTCTGGCTTTTTGTCCCGCGGAGATCAATAACAACGAACGTTGAGGTTTTCTCTGAGCTTCAGCCTCACTAACAGGAAGTAGACATCAAGTCAAACGGGGTTCAATAACGGCGAGCGAAGCAGACGCATAATTTATTTACAGATTCACGCTGCTCAGAAACACAAAGCTGAACACTTTTATTATTTTAGGCTTTTACTGAATAAAAGACTTTATCTACAGAGTGATTTAAGGCCGTCACCATGGTTACAGTGGATTAGGCACCTTATCAGAAAATGAGTAACTCTTCTCTCTCCTCTCTGACCTCCATTTCTCTGTCCTCCATTAAACTCGGCGTGTTATCGACGATCGCAGTCCTCAAACCAACAGAAGACATTTAGAATAACGACAGTCAACAAAACCAGGCGTTTACTTTCACTTCGTCACCGCTGCCCTGAACGGCTCAAAATCGTGTTTTTGCTGGTGTCAGCAAAATATCTCATCAACTCCCAGAAGGTTAAAAATGTATCACTTCCTGCCTGAAAGATCGAGGGATGTCTGTCTAAGCCGTTGATTTGGGAGGCGGCAGCTCTTTAAACAAACGCTGCTCCAGCTTTTGTTTTTGACCCTTTTAACAACTCATCATCAAACTACTCCGTCTTCTCCCACTTATCTGTGGTCGGGTTGCAGAGGCAACGATTCCAGGAGAGAAACAGACCCCCCACCCCCAGATCTTATCCAGAGAGGATATGTAATCCCCCCAGAGAGTTCAGGGTCAGCACGGCGGCCTTTCCCAGTACAGGGAGTCCCCGACTTACGAACGAGTTCCGTTCCTACGCACCTTTCATAACACAAAATTAACGTAAGTCGGAACGCACACCCCAGCCGCCACTGATACACGTACATGTACGGTACTGTAACTTACCAAGCACTTCGCCTATCCTAACACAACTACATAATTATCAAAAAACACGTACAGTACAGTACATTTAGAGACATACAGTACTGTAATTAAATAAAAAAATACAATTTCTTACTGTGAGCTGGTCTCCGCTGCCCGTCGGGTCCGTGTCTCCGGTGGGGCTAGCGTTAGCATTTTAGCCCCTCGTTAGCTCGGTGTCGTCCCTCCAAAAAAGGTGCGCAGCTGTTTGTCCGCGTTTTAGCATGTTAGCTCGGTGTTCATCCAACATCTGAGGCCAGACATCAAGGCGAGCTCCTGGCTGCAGCAGGCGTCTCCTGTTAGCGAGCATGTTAGCTTGTGGCTCCTTCGGTCACACTAACCGAAGCTAACCGCAAAATGGCGGACACTGTAGAAAACATAGCTCGGTGTCCAGAGTTAGCGATCGGCGGCTGTTGCTCCGGGCCTGAGACGTCCACAGAGTTCACAGAGCATTTCCAGCTCACATATCCGTATGACCTCTTATCGGACACACAGTCCTCCAAAGCCGGCAGTTGAGGCTGGAGCTAACCGAAGCTAACCCTAAAATGGCGGACACGGCAGCATTTCCGGAAACAGCGCAAAAAGGCTTAAAAATTATAATAAAAATAATGATACTTTATTTAAAACAACCACAGCTGCAACAAAGTGCTGTACACATGAAATCAAGAACATTTAAACACAAAAAAAAAAAGTTTTATTTTTTAAATATTTCATATTTTTATTAATATGATGCGTTCGTAAAGTCGGAACGCCGTAAGTCGAGGCCGCCGTAACCCGGGGACCACCTGTATATCGTAAAGACTTAAAGGGTGGCGTCCTGATCAGATGAACCACCTCAACTGACTCCTTTCAATGTGGAGGAGCAGCAGCTCTATTCTCACCTCACCTGGATGACGGAGTTCCTCCCATCTCTAAGGCGGAACCCCCCCACCCCCCCCACCCCACCCTACAAATAAGTTAATTTCAGTGGCTTGGATCTAGGATCTGGTTCTTTCCATCCTGATCCAAACCTCATGACCACAGTTGATTGTTGGAAAGTAGACGGAACAGTAAAGCCAGAGCTTTACCTTTAGACTCAACTTTCTTCACCATGACCAACCGAAACAATGCCCTCATTACTGAAGACGAAGCCTGATCCATTGATCTGTCTCTCGCTCCACCTGTTGCAGATCTGGAAACACGGCCTTGGACCCAGACTAGCTGACTGTCCGTCCGTCCATCTTTGTGTTTGTCTCATCACCTGGCAGACGTGTCATTCCAAGAATCAGTCATTTTTCTGTTTTAATGAGATTTTATTTGTTTTTATACCTGATACCATCCATGCCGATGACCCATGTGTTTGCTGCAGCTGAACTTTATGGTCTTTTAATTACTTTGCTGACCTTTAATTAATTGATGTTTAGTTTGTACAGAGAGACACTGAGTGAGCGGATGTTAAGGATCGGGTCAATAGGAATTCATTTCAGAGTTAATCAGGAGCAAGGAGGGAAACCGCTGACAAGAGGGGGAAGAGAAAGCTCTCAGTAAATGGAAACGTTCAGAGAGGATCAGTTGTTTCATCAGGACAAGAGGAGAAAGCATTAAAAAATGACGGTGTGTGTAGTAATTATCCCGGCAGTCAGAGCTGATGGATGATTGAACGTCTGCAGCCCGAGGCCTCAAACACCCAGCAGGCATTCATGTGACATCTGTACAACCCGCCTGTCTGCAGCTGGACGTTCCTGCCCAGGGCGTCACGACAACTGCAGCTCGAACAAAGTTTCAGTTCCAGAGCGATTCGTGTCGGAGCTGGCAAACATCAGGTGTGTTCACAGTAAACGCAGTTCATTAATCACAGCCATGTATCAGACAGATGTTTGCCTCTAAAACCAGGAACTGACGGGCTTTATCTGTGCTTTCTTTAGGTTAAATTTATTATTTTGTGTGTGCTTTTCTCTTGAACAGAATCCAGCATGACTAAAACGACGGGTAATTTTACTCATTTAATTACGAATCCTTTTAAATCTCCTATTTGAACTGCAGTAGTTAAATCAGTTTACATGTGCTTTGTGGACTTGGAGAAGGCATTCGACCGCGTCCCTCGGGGGGTTCTGTGGGGGGTACTCCGGGAGTATGGGGTACCAGGCCCTTTGATATGGGCTGTTAGGTCCCTGTACGACCGGTGTCAGAGCTTGGTCCGCATTGCCGGCAGTAAGTCAGGCTCGTTTCCAGTGAGAGTTGGACTCCGCCAAGGTTGCCCTTTGTCACCGATTCTGTTCATAACTTTTATGGACAGAATTTCTAGGCGCAGCCAAGGTGTTGAGAGGATCCGTTTTGGTGACCTTAGAATCGCTTCTCTGTTTTTTGCAGATGATGTGGTCCTACTGGCTTCATCAGTTCGTGATTTACAACTTTCACTGGAGCGGTTTGCAGCCGAGTGTGATGCGGCCGGGATGAGGATCAGTTCCTCCAAATCCGAGGCCATGGTCTTGAGCCGGAAAAGGGTAGCATGCCCTCTCCGGGTCGGGGAGGAGGTCCTGCCCCAAGTGGAGGAGTTTAAGTATCTCGGGATCTTGTTCACGAATGAGGGAAAACTGGAGCGTGAGATCGATAGGCGGATAGGTGCAGCGTCCGCAGTGAAGCGGGCGCTGTACCGGTCTGTCGTGGTGAAGAGAGAGCTGAGTCAAAAGGCAAAGCTCTCAATTTACCGATCGATCTACGTTCCCACCCTCATCTATGGTCATGAGCTTTGGGTTATGACCGAAAGAACAAGATCTCGGATACAAGCGGCTGAAATGAGTTTTCTCCGCAGGGTGGCTGGACTCTCCCTTAGAGATAGGGTGAGAAGCTCAGTCATCCGGGAGGGACTCGGAGTAGAGCCGCTGCTTCTCCACATCGAGAGGAGCCAGTTGAGGTGGCTCGGGCATCTGGTTAGGATGCCTCCTGGACGCCTCCCTGGTGAGGTGTTCCGGGCATGTCCCACCGGGAGGAGACCCAGAGGAAGACCCAGGACGCGCTGGAGGGACTATGTTTCTCGGCTGGCCTGGGAACGCCTTGGGATTCCCCCGGAGGAGCTGCTCCAAGTGGCTGGGGAGAGGGAAGTCTGGGCCTCCCTACTTAGGCTGCTACCCCCGCGACCTGACCCCGGATAAGCGGAAGAAGATGGATGGATGGATGGATGGATGGATAGTTAAATCTGAATGATCTCAACTGCATGAAAAGTCTTTATCACAACCCTTAATGTGCTAAAAATGTAAATTATTATAGAACAAGCTGTAATAAGTAGGGGTGGACAGGGTGCTGCAGTGTCCCCTGATGGATTCAGTAGGATGTCCTGGTATGCAGATAAATAATTAATTAAAAATGTGAATATTTAGTGCTGATCATGTTTAAATCCTGATACTTGGATACAATGGTGTTTTACTGTTACAACTTTCAGCTGACATCAAACCAAATTTCAACTTTTCTCTGTAGATTTGATTAGGTAGATAATTATGTTTCCCGATATCAGTTGGCTATGGCAACCATCTTGAGTCGAGTTGACTCCAAAGGTTAATGAGTTATACACAGACATTTGTTACCAGTGTCAGACAAACATCGTGTCAGTCTTGTAGTCATAAAAAATATGAATCTGTTTGAAGCAGTGTGAAGTTCACCATTGGAGAGGTAGAGGAGCGTGATGTTCACCAGTCAGGAGGTAGAGGAGCGCGAGTTCACCAATCAGGAGGTAGAGGAGCGTGATCAAGGGCGTAGATTTCATCTCATTATTGGGGGGGACCATAAACAGGGAAATTTTTTAAGAGCAATTTTGGGGGGGTCGGCAAAGTTACAGTGAAATGTAATGCAAAATGTACAGAGGGAAGTTTATCCAAACTGCATGCATATACTATGCAGAATAATCAACAATAATATTGATTTAAATGGCATGTATTTTATTTAGTAGTCTTAATACTACTATTAATCAGTACAACAGTGATACTCATTACTCTTGTTAAAAAATGTAATGTGTTCAATCTGCAGTACAATAGACGACAAATAATGACAAGTGGCAAAATGAGAATTTTGCAAAATAGGTCCCCTCTAAATATTGTTTAAATTTCAGTTTGGCTTGTATTCATAGATTGCTGTGGTCAGTGTCACTGATAATCTGGTACAACATCTTCCCAAAATCTTAATGCTTAAAAAGAAAACAGTTTTCAAGGAGAAGAAATACTTTAATGCAGGGGTCACCAAACTTTTTGAGACTGAGAGCTACTTCAGTGGAACCAAGAGGCACAAAGGTCCACTTGTTCGTTCCAAACAAATTTGCATGGTTCAACTTTAATCATAGTATTAATAATAATACATTTACATACATGTGAATATATGACTGCCTGATCACATCTGATCTGGTCTGTATTATTAAAGACTCCACACAATGCTTTAGCTTGGTAAATATGATCAATTATTATTGATAATTACCAGTAGTGATTAGAACTCTCAATCAAGAACTTGAGTCCTCAGTTTGAATAATGTTTTGGTTCTTCTGTGCAAATGTAAATTGTTCTTAGCTTTGACTGGGAGTGTGGATGGTTGTTTGTCTCTTTGTCTGTCTCTGTGATGGACTGGAGACCTGTCTTGGGTGTCCCTGCCTTCACCCAAAAGCAGCTGAGATTGGTTCCAGTCCTAAACAAGGGGGCATAATGGATTACTTATTAACTGATATTTAAACATAAACACTATTTCTTTTATGTTAAACTCAGTCTGTAACATTTGAAATTCGTTGTATTTTATAAATATTTTATTAACTGTTTTGTAGAAATGAACACGTTTGTAACATTCATTCAAAATATGCCTTAACAAATCTGTAGCATTTTTTAAGAACCTATTAAGAATAAAATGTTCCAGTTGCAGATACAAAATATCAATAATGTAATATAATAAACAGTGACATTTTTTAATTAACCATGTGACATAAGTATTGATCCTCAACATTTTTTATAATAATAATTTAAAGCCCTTAAAACAACCACAGCTGCAACAAAGTGCTACACATATGAAATCATTTTAACTAATCATCACATCTTCTCTACTCTTTTTTAATTAATTATCTTTCACATATTTTATCATTACTTCTTTCAAGAGCTCCACACCTGAAAATATGATGAATGTGAATCCATCCTGCTCAAAGCTGCGCTGACATTCTACTGTCTGTTGCAGAGCCACCAGGGAGCTAGTTAGCATTGAAGCTAGTGTGTTAGCTGATGAAGTGACGCTCCAAAGTGTTTTTCTGCCACTAATGATGCACAGACACACTTGTCTTTCAACACTGTGAAAGACCTTTTCCTCCCAGTCACTGTCACCTATGTTTTAAGTAGCTACTTACTGGAAGTTAGTACTTTGTGCAGCAGCTCACTCCCCACCAGCGGCTCCGCGAGCCTGTGACCTCCGCTGCTGTTGTTGTTCCTTGTAAACATTGGACTAAACCATTTGCCAACAGAGAAGGGGGGGTGGGCAAAATTTCCTTCTTTTTTTTTAGAATAATGGCGGATTTCTCTCTTTTTTTGCCTTTTTATATTTATATTGTTTAAAGACACGATTTCCTTTATTGAATTATTGGGGGGGACAGATCTATATTTCCCCAAGATTGGGGGGGTCCGGACCCCCCCGACACCCCCAGGATCTACGCCTATGAGCGTGATGTTCACCAGTCAGGAGGTAGAGGAGCGTGACGTTCACCAGTCAGGAGGTAGAGGAGCGTGATGTTCACCAGTCAGGAGGTAGAGGGGCGTGACGTTCACCAGTCAGGATGTAGAGGAGCGTGACGTTCACCAATCAGGAGGTAGAGGAGCGTGATGTTCACCAGTCAGGAGGTAGAGGGGCGTGACGTTCAACAGTCAGGATGTAAGGGAGCATGACGTTCACCAATCAGGAGGGAGAGGAGCGTGATGTTCACCAGTCAGGATGTAGAGGGGCGTGACGTTCACCAGTCAGGAGGTAGAGGAGCGTGATGTTCACCAGTCAGGATGTAGGGGAGCGTGACGTTCACCAGTCAGGAGGTAGAGGAGCGTGACGTTCACCAGTCAGGAGGTAGAGGAGCGTGACGTTCACCAGTCAGGAGGTAGAGGAGCGTGACGTTCACCAGTCAGGAGGTAGAGGAGCGTGATGTTCACCAGTCAGGATGTAGAGGAGCGTGATGTTCACCAGTCAGGATGTAGAGGAGCATGATGTTCACCAGTCAGGATGTAGAGGAGCGTGATGTTCACCAGTCAGGATGTAGAGGAGCGTGACGTTCCACAGTGATGAGGTAGAGGAGCGTGACGTTCCACAGTGATGAGGTAGAGGAGCATGATGTTCACCAGTCAGGATGTAGAGGAGCGTGTTCCACAGTGAGGAGGTAGAGGAGCGTGATGTTCACCAGTCAGGATGTAGGGGAGCGTGACGTTCCACAGTGAGGAGGTAGAGGAGCGTGATGTTCACCAGTCAGGATGTAGAGGAGCGTGACGTTCCATAGTGAGGAGGTAGAGGAGCGTGATGTTCACCAGTCAGGATGTAGGGGAGCGTGACGTTCACCAGTCAGGAGGTAGAGGAGCGTGACGTTCACCAGTCAGGAGGTAGAGGAGCGTGACGTTCACCAGTCAGGAGGTAGAGGAGCGTGACGTTCACCAGTCAGGAGGTAGAGGAGCGTGATGTTCACCAGTCAGGAGGTAGAGGAGCGTGATGTTCACCAGTCAGGATGTAGAGGAGCGTGATGTTCACCAGTCAGGAGGTAGAGGAGCGTGACGTTCACCAGTCAGGATGTAGAGGAGCGTGATGTTCACCAGTCAGGATGTAGAGGAGCGTGACGTTCACCAGTCAGGAGGTAGAGGAGCGTGACGTTCACCAGTCAGGAGGTAGAGGAGCGTGATGTTCACCAGTCAGGAGGTAGAGGAGCGTGATGTTCACCAGTCAGGATGTAGAGGAGCGTGATGTTCACCAGTCAGGAGGTAGAGGAGCGTGATGTTCACCAGTCAGGAGGTAGAGGAGCGTGATGTTCACCAGTCAGGAGGTAGAGGAGCGTGATGTTCACCAGTCAGGATGTAGAGGAGCGTGACGTTCACTAGTCAGGAGGTAGAGGAGCATGACGTTCACCAGTCAGGAGGTAGAGGAGAGTGATGTTCACCAGTCAGGATGTAGAGGAGCGTGACGTTCACCAGTCAGGAGGTAGAGGAGCGTGACGTTCACCAGTCAGGAGGTAGAGGAGCGTGACGTTTCACCAGTCAGGAGGTAGAGGAGCGTGATGTTCACCAGTCAGGATGTAGAGGAGCATGACGTTCACCAGTCAGGAGGTAGAGGAGCATGATGTTCACCAGTCAGGATGTAGAGGAGCGTGATGTTCACCAGTCAGGATGTAGAGGAGCGTGACGTTCCACAGTGAGGAGGTAGAGGAGCTTGATGTTCACCAGTCAGGATGTAGAGGAGCGTGACGTTCACTAGTCAGGAGGTAGAGGAGCGTGATGTTCACCAGTCAGGATGTAGAGGAGCGTGATGTTCACCAGTCAGGATGTATAGGAGCGTGATGTTCACCAGTCAGGATGTAGAGGAGCGTGACGTTCACCAGTCTAGAGGTAGAGGAGTATGACGTTCACCAGTCAGGAGGTAGAGGAGCGTGATGTTCACCAGTCAGGATGTAGAGGAGCGTGACGTTCACTAGTCAGGAGGTAGAGGAGTGTGATGTTCACCAGTCAGGATGTAGAGGAGCGTGACGTTCCCCAGTGAGGAGGTAGAGGAGCGTGATGTTCACCAGTCAGGATGTAGAGGAGCGTGACGTTCACTAGTCAGGAGGTATAGGAGCGTGATGTTCACCAGTCAGGATGTAGAGGAGCGTGACGTTCACCAGTCTAGAGGTAGAGGAGTATGACGTTCACCAGTCAGGAGGTAGAGGAGTATTTGCTGAGTGAAGGTTTGGTTGTCATTTGTAATTTTTCTGTCGTGGACCCCGCTTCATAAAGGAGATCAAATTAAAGCTAACTTCAGGTTCTGCTCACTGAAGCTGTCAGGAGGAGGAATGAACTCTTTGGTTTTCAACATGAACAGTTTGATCAAACATCAAGTTTTAAAGAGTTTGTCGACAGCAGGAGGAAACGGCTGTTGTATGCTTTAGCAGGAGGATCCTGGGAGTTTTCAGGTCCGAGCCGGATCTTCCTGCTAGTCACTGCTCACCATCAGGGGCTCCTGTAAAACACAAGTTAACACAGGGGTGTCAAACTCATTTTGTTCTGGGGGCCGCATACAGCTTAGTCTGATCTCAAGTGGGCCAGACCAGTAAACTCATTCCAAAATTACATCGAACGAACAGTAAGTCCACTTTTTTCTTTGTATTAGTGCAAAGAATAAATAAATTATAAAAATCTTTACATTAAATTAATTGTCCTTTTACACTTTTACTCAGTTTAACATTTACTTAAAACACATTTAAAAAACTGATCACAGACAGTGATTGCGCAAATAGTTCCCTGCATGTTAAAAATACATCAAACCCATCAAAATTTAGAAATGAATTAATTTAAAATGAATTTTCCACATCTAGGAAGCAATTCTGAACACATAAATTGAGGCCACACACTAGAAATCTTAAGTGGCAGCTGTTTTTAACAACAGGTTTTCAAACTCAACACGTCAGAAGTCAATTTTTCTTGAAAAATCCGACACTCTGTGTCCACTTTTCTCTTTTTTGACAAGGACATTCCGCTGATGAGGGTGCCCGACTGCCCGTTCCAAGAGAAAAAGTGGGTAAAGCCATAGATATCATATCGGTCTTTTGCACGTGACGTCACGGCTCGTGTCTTTTTGCACCTCCGGTCGCCATTTTGGGTGTATACCGGTTCATTTAAACAGAGGAAGTCCATGTTAAACACAGTGCAATACAGAACAATAACATCAGCAAAATGCAAACTAAATATGAAAATGAGCAGAAGCCTTATAGAGAGAAACTCATTTGACGAATTTGGTGCTCATTTTAATATTTAGTTTGCATTTTGCTGATGTTATTGTTCTGTATCGCACTGTGTTTAACATGGACTTCCTCTGTTTAAATGAACCGGTATACACCCAGAATGGCGACCGGAGGTGCTAAAAGTCACGTGTCTGCAAAAGACCGATATAAACACGGGTAAAGCTATTGAACTGACTAAAACAGTGCCTCTGGGTCCTAAAGACACAATGTGTTTGAGTAGGACAACATGGGAACTGACTAAAACACAGCGCCTCTAGCGGACAACATAGGAACTGCACATTTTTAAGATAATAACGTTTATTCTTTTTTTTTTTATAATTCAGATGTATCCTCGGGCCGACTAAACCACCTGGCGGGCCGTATGTTTGACACCCCTGAGTTAACAGAAAGATCCTCTGGTTCTCAAATGTTGTCAAAGATGTGTGATGGTATTTATTCATACTTGTAGTAGAATAAACCAACAGTAGCCGTGTTTCCATCAAGGTTTCTTGATGCGCATTTTGAAGTATCGCATCAGAAAAGCTGAATGGAAATGGCACGATTCGAATTAACTTCCTCTAATTTGCAAAAAAGTTGATAAACTCGCTTGAGGTGGTTTTGGGTTTTTTCGAAACAGAGCTGATGCGCAAAACGAGAGATGGAAACAGATTTGCCGACTCAGTTCTGACGTAGCGAACATTCACGTCATGTGACTGATCAGCTGTTTCCGCTGTAACATCGCTAAAACTAGTTGGCATGACAGAATAAATACAACTTGCCCGATAGCAACACATTCCTGAAATATTCTCTCCATTTTGCCGAGATGTGTGGTTCGGTTCCTGTTTTCAACCGCTACTTCCTGTTTACTGTAGACATGCGTAACGCTGACGTCTGACGTAATGACGCTTTGCGTGGCCTGGTGGATTCGCTTCAAGCCAGTTGATGGAAACACTTCTGATTCGCATTAATTTTTATTTACATTTTTGCAAATTTTCAAAAATCCGCTCAAAATTCGAATTGAAAATAGATGGAAACACGGTTCACCTTCTATTCAACTTGGATTTGGTTTAGGTAACACTTAGCTCGTAAGAGTTGTAAACTGATAATAAAGATAGAGTACAGTATTTTGTTTTGAATATCACAGTTTGCTTTAAAATAAATGATATTTCTTTCACAGCTTAAGAGTTTAGTCGACCAGGAAGTCAAAACTTGTGCATAAGATTTTCTATTTACAATTGTTCTGTACCATATTGTGATTTATGTGTGATGGACCCAGATATCTTGGCAAATATTGAGCTCTGACAGCTTGGACCAGCTTCAATTAGTGCTTCCATCCCCCATGGAAGCAAAGCTGGCCCGTAATGATTTATGAAGAGGACAGCAAGAGAATCAATTTGGTGGAGACCCACGGATTAATGATTAAGCAAATAGCTGTCTCACTCCAGATACTATCAGTAGTTAAGGTGCTGCTAGAAGCACACCACACTGTAGGAAGTTCAAAAAAACACAAGCAAAAATAATGAGTTATGAGTTTGTTTTTTGTTTCAAAGAAATGAAGCAAAGTGGTGTTTACTGGCATTGTCTTGAAACTTCTTATTTTCACCATTCTCCTGTTGTAGCACAGATTTGTCCAAGCAGAAATTAGACAATTTACTCAAATTATCAACCAGTTTTAGTTTACTACTAATATTAATCTATCAATTATTGTTAAATATACATTATTCATTCATTCAACCTTTATTTAAACAGGTTGGTCTAATTGAGAATAACTATGGCCCCTTTTTATTGGAAATAATCATAATTCATAATAAGAATAATATTTTATAATCTTAAATTTGTGATAATAATAATAACATTTTATACATAAACATAATGCATAATAATATATATAGGAAATAAATGAAAAGTAGCTGGAATCACTTTGTTATAAAAAGGGGAGAATTACATTAGTTGAAATCCATTTCTTGTTATTAGATTTTAGAATGGGCACTTTAAAGCAGATAGTCCAGATCTTGGTGTCAGTTTTGCACTGCACAGTACTTCTGGCAGAAATGTAATGATATCCCTGCTGGAAGTACCTCAGGGTGTACCATAGATGCTACAGCTAGCTGCTGCTGCTTCAATTGGCACTTCCAAATAACCAAATAATAATATATTTTTAAAAGTATAAAGCAAAATTTACACTAAGATAAATGTTTTATAAAGGCATTTGCATAAATTAATATAAAATATTTGAGTCTGGACTTGGTAGAAATCCACTTTGGTCTGGACTCTTATTAAATGAGCTGTTGGTCAGAAATGCTCCTTCTCCAAGCTGAGGCCACTCGCTGAGCTTTTTACAAAATAAGATATTAATTGTTAGATGATTTTGATAGAATGCCACGTCTAAATATTGCTTTAATCCTCACACACACCTGTTTCTCCAGGCAAATCCCATTGAGGTCACAGATCTCTTTTGCAATGGAGGCCTGGGCCTGAAGGCAGCCTAACATGCACATTTTTGTTCCGTGGGAGGAAACCGGAATACCTGGAGGAAACCCACACAAGCACAAGAAGAACGTGCAAACTCCACCCAGAAAGACACAAGGTCCAACTGGGGATTGAACCCATCAGGACCTTCTTCCTGTTAGGCAACAGTTCTAACCACTGAGCCGTCGTGCTACCTGATATCGATGCTTGCAAATGAAAGAGTAATACATGTACTGTATGTAGTAGCTTGTATAAATCAAGCACTAGCTCTATAGTCACTATAACTTGTGAATGTATAAAATGGCCATCTATTGAGCTTCTATTTGCTTTGGACCAGAGTAAATTTTCAATACAATTTCCAAATAGTACTATTTTTTTTTTGTTAATCAGATGTAAATATGTGCAATAGTTTCTTTTTTTTTTTGTTCCAAAAATAAATACCTTGATGTTCCTGACAGAAAAAAAAAAGCCCAGCAGGAAACATTGATGTGTGACATTGTGTATCTTATGTTTATATCTTATGTTTAGACCACACCAACTATTTGACTGTAAAAATGACAAATAGCAAAAATTAAAATGAAGAGTCAGTATAGAGATACTGCTGCCATAATTTAAAGGTTTTGAATAATGCTTCTATAAAGGGTGCAGTACTTTATTAAAGAACTAAATTTACTGGACTATATTTTGAAAGAGCAGGTTTCTTGCTGTGGATGTGAAATTAAAAAGATCATGGAGTTGCCCATTAAAGAAGGAGAAAAGGCAGACACACAATACTTCTCTACTTCCCAACACAACAGGCTATTCTTTCAGCTCGCGCCACAACACTCCTCACAGCTGAGTCCAGCCGCTATTCTCCTGCTGTTCCTTCTGCTCCCTCCTCCCCGTTGCCTTCTTTCAATACAGGGATGAATGATGAGGCAGGGGGACTGAAAATGAATGGCGAACAAGCACATGCAATCTTAAGCGTCATAGGCCAAGAATCTTGTAAAATGACCCCCCCCCCCCAAAAAAAAAAAAAAATGGCCAGGCTTTTTTGTTAGCTTAAAAAAAAGGGTTTATGTGAAATAAAAATCCAAGATTGAAAAAAGAGGACAACAGCTTTTATTTAAGAGGAGATCAAAAAGAGGCTAGTGTGCAAGAAAGGGTGACTCAAGGAGGTAAAAAATAAAGAAGATGGAGAGGGGAAAATGAAGGGAAAGACGCTGCTGCAGGAGCTAATGACAGGGGGGGGAATGTCCTCTAACAGCAGGCGAGCGACAACAATTCAGTGTTTGAATGCAGCCAAAAACCAAACATCCTTTTAAACAAATCTTCAAACAGAATACATCCCAGATTATCAATATACATTCACGATCTGCATTACAACAGTCTCTCCACCTGCCTTCTGTGCATCCATCTATTCTCCCCCCCCCACCCACATCTCATCCAGTCTAATCCCGGAAGCCAGGGCATCTCTGCCAGCAGAAGGAGTAAATGTCACAGGTTTACCTCTACGCCGCCACTGGTGCGGCTACTGCGTCTGTTCTCCCCCTCTGCACGGTATTCCACGCAAACATTTGCAGAGGTAAATCTGAGCAGGCTGAAGTCTGTTCTTCCTCTTGCATCCAAACCATCCATGGAGCATGCAGCTGTCTGTGAGCGAGTGCTACCCCCCAGCTTTGCAAGCTCATTCAGGCAGGCGGCTAGCTGGCAGCTGCTGGGGTTTTTTCCTTCAAAGCTCCACAAGCGGAGCAAATTAGAGGTCCAGCCCAGTTTATAGTCTGAGCCAATGTGAGCTATTCACACTCCAGTTCCTGTCTGAGGCCAATGGCTGCAGCCTCACAGTCCCCTGCATACTCCCGCCCACTGCCTTCCTCCTTCCTTCCTACATCCCTCTCTTCCTATGTATTTCTCCACTTCCCCTCTCCTACTTTCTTAGTCATAAAAATAGACTCTTGACATTACCTAACACATAGTCTCTTGTGATAAACAACCAGCTTCATGCAGGTCTCTTAGCCAGTGGTGGGATGTAACTAAGTACAAATACTTTGTTACTGTACTGAAGTATATTTTTCATGTACAGTATCTGTACTTTACTTAAGTAGAATTAAATTTGGGTACTTTTACTTTTACTGCACTACATTTTACATGAAGTATCTGTACTTTCTACTACACTACATTTCTATAATGAGTTGAGTTACAAGTTACATTCACGTTGCAACTTTTTGATTTGTCGTTAGTTTGAAAGTAACTGATGTTGAGAGGGGAGTTGGGCCACTGAATCACTGCAAAGTGGACAGGTAACATTAGACCTGCCTTCAAGAAGAGCTGGACCAATTCTTGTGTATAAGTCATTTAGCTGGGAGCACCCACAGCACCACTAACACACACAAAATGGATTCCACCACAAAGATTCATCCAGAAGATACACAACACCCATGGCTTTATTGAAATATTATTGAAAGACTATTGAAATATTATTGAAAGACTATTGAAAGACTGTTCAGTACAGCAGGACAGATTCTCTCTCCCTAAAGAGCCAGACATGGACTCAAAAACTTTGAAAACCAACTTCTTCTGAACTTGAACAAGAAATTCTTGCTGCAATATTAAAATGTGTCAGTTCATGATGTTAGGAGACAAGAGATTTCTCCAAATGTCTCGACACTTGTTCATTGTTGATCCATTACAAGATTGACTAGACAATATGTTAACTAGAGTTGATGACAAACGAGTTGAAGTGATCTATTCCTTTGTTAGTTGTGTCTAATGCTCCTTTTTTCAGACAACTTTTACTTAAATGTGTTTACTGCAGTTAAAATGACACATTGGTTTTATTTTGTGTTAAATAAAAACTTTCAAAGGTATAATCATTCCTCTTTCTTATTTTGCTTAATGGTATTTAACTCATCACTGAAATTCTGACACACAGAATCAAAAGTCCAAGTGTGAACTGTGTCACAGAGTAAACACAATAAAAACATGCATTATCTGCAGCATTGTTCATTAAAATGGCTCAACACTATTAATGTATTACAGAAAATATGCATACAGTACGCACACTTAATGGTATTGTAGACCATTGCATTAGTTAATACATTCAGCAAGTACTTTTACTTTAATACTTTAAGTATTTTTAAAAGCAAGTACTTATTTACTTTTACTTAAGTAAAAATATTAATATGGTACTTCTACTTTTACTAGAGTACATTTTTGTCTGTTTATTTGTACTTTTACTTAAGTACAGTGTTTGAGTACTTTCTCCACCACTGCTCTTAGCTGAAAGAACCTCTTGAGGTGAATGTTGTGTTAAAGACAGGAGTAGAGGGCAAGAAGATGGGAAGAACACACACTAGAGCAGAATATGTAGCAGATGGTAGGGATAGGCTTTCAAAGAATGATTAAATTATCATGAAAGACTCAACGTTTGTGGCTGGTGTATTATTGCATTTCTGATGGGTGGTTTCCTATTTTTGTCAAGACCAGTCTAACAAACAGGGAATGGAGAACAGCTTTGAAAAATTAAGTAACATTGGAATGGTCAAAGGAACGCTTGTACACCAAAGCACAAGACGGATCAGAGCATAGGCAAATAAACCATGGAACTCGGCATTAGTTGAGAATGAAGCTCAACAAAAGTCATCAAATCTCAGCCACTTGTTCTCATTGCACTGCGATCAAAGTAGGTAAACTACTTGCTTCAGAAAACAGTTGAAATAGAATACAACACATGAAGTCTGTTGGGGGGAAAGATCCTCTTGCATCAAAAACAAAACATCTGAAGACACAATATCCAAACCATCTCACTTTATTCTGGGGAGAAAACCTACTATATAGATATATTTAAATTTTTTTATAGATATACTTAAAACTTATGCTGGTTTAACAGTGGTATCTCATCTCTGATGATTATTGCAGAAACAGCATTAGTTGATTGCTAAGCACCTCTAAACACTAGCTTTTGGTTACTGGCTTAAATAATAACCCAGTCTGACTTTTTCTTTTAACTGGCCTAATCTGCACTATTTTAACCTGATCCTGATAAAACAAATTTTTCAAAAAGATGTATTACATTGTCCCTAATATAGTGAATAAAAGTTTGCAACAAAATGTTTCAATGTAAACCTCAAAAAAACATGACTGGCAATATCTAAAAAAGCTAAGTCTGGTCCTCTGGACATTCAGAAAAACAAAACAAAACAAAGCAAAAAAATTGTAGAAACGTTTCGTCTTTCGTCCGAAAGACTTCCTCAGTCTGAGATGCTGTATTCAGCTTTTTTTAGATTTTTCTACATGGATTATTGAGCATGCATCAGGGTATGACTGGCAATAGTTTTACAATGAAGGGTGATTTGTTTTAAATTTATACACTCTAACTGCAAGTATTACCTGGACCTAAATATCAGTTTTTAGCCTCCTTGATGATTAGACCATAGACATCTGTACTACCGATATTACTACTACTTTAAGTACTACTTAAAGAAAGGAATCCCTATTGTACACAAACAAGCTAGTAGATTAGTTTAGTTTATTTATTCATTTTACATTCAATATAAAAATACTTATACACACAATATGAAAAGAAGAAAAAAAAATAGAAAAAAGAAAGAAAGAATTAGCCTAGCTTAGCTTAAGAAGTTTGAGCTAAGAACTTCTTTATGCATATTAGAATGGACCAGGTTACACTTTTTAATGTTCATTTGAATTTTTTTGTTTCTTTTATCTGTACAAAAGTTAATAACTTATCACAGTTTTACGAAAAGCACCCAACCTCAACCTTTATCAAGAACATTAGCTATATTCTTTAGTGGTTTAAATTCAGGCTGCTTTATGTACAGATACAGAAGGGAAACTTGTTTCCACAAAAATATGAAGTATCCCTTTAGGAACCTCATAATGATAGCCACTCAAAAACATTAGATAATTGTTTGCAACTTGCTAGGTGGTAACTTAACTTCAAACAGGAAAACTCAACAGAAAATGTTCATCAAGAGTAACTACAGGCACTTTTAGAAAACGCTTCATGCCAGGACTTGGATCCCTTCTTGCCGCAAGTGTGCTTCATGAAAAGCCCAAGACGCTGAGGAGCGTTAAAGCTGACCCATCCACAATGCATCTTTGTGCAGCAAAGCCAGGTAGTACCAGAGGCAAAACAGTCAACCTGTAAAACTAAGTCGACTTTAAAGCTAAATAATGTCATGAAGTTATTTATAATGCCTGGTACCCACTGCACAACTCGAAACGCGCCTGCCGTCCCCTTTTGGCCGCTTGTCAGGGTCCCACCAAACCACTGAAGACCGTCTGATGACGTACACTAGGGGGTAGCAGAGGGAGGGGGTGTAGCTCGTTTTCCGGGTTCAGTTGTTGTGTTAACTGCACCTCCGACGGTCTTTGATGAGATAAAACGTTTTTTTATGTTTGGGGTGATCTACACTGGAGAGAACAGCAGCCTGTCAGCAGCAACTGTAAAAATGTCACGTTTCTTACCGGAGTTTGGTTCCAGTTCATGGAGGCTCGATCCGGTAAGTTTAAAAAGTCCAAAAAAAGTCCCGTTGTGGTTGTGTAATCAGATAGCAGAGGCTCTCCCGACTGTTTGCTAAACGCGTCGAGCCTCCAAAGATCGAATTTTATGGCGTTGGCAGTTCGACGCCGACGCGCGCGTGCGTGTGCAAGCTGCCCCCGCGCCGCTTCGATCACTTGAATCGCGCCGCTTCCCTGTTCGCCGTGACTCCACGCGTCTCCTCATAGACTTTGAATGTAAACCGGCCGCTTCAGCCGCCCGACAACGGGGCAGTGGGTACCAGGCATAAGACTGAGCTGAACACAGCTTCTCAGACTGAGGAAGTCTTTCGGACGAAAGACGAGACGTTTCTACAGTTTTTTTGCTTTGTTTTGTTTTTTGAATGTCCAGAGGATGAGACTTAGATTTTTTTGGATTTTTCTACCTGGATTATTGAGCATGCATCAGGGTAATGTCAAAAGTGTTGATATATGCTCTCTGAAACCATCTGATTGTGTAACAAACAACAACAAACAAGTTTAATAATGAGGGAAGATAGATGACAATGTATAGAAACTTTGCATTTAATTTTAAAAATAAGTTAAAAATAAGTTAACCGGACTCATCTATGGTCATGAGCTTTGGGTTGTGACTGAAAGAACAAGATCTCGGATACAAGCGGCTGAAATGAGTTTTCTCCGCAGGGTGTCTGGACTCTCCCTTAGAGATAGGGTGAGAAGCTCAGTCATCCGGGAGGGACTCGGAGTAGAGCCGCTGCTTCTCCACATCGAGAGGAGCCAGTTGAGGTGGCTCGGGCATCTGGTTAGGATGCCTCCTGGACGCCTCCCTGGTGAGGTGTTCCGGGCATGTCCCACCGGGAGGAGACCCAGAGGAAGACCCAGGACACGCTGGAGGGACTATGTTTCTCGGCTGGCCTGGGAACGCCTTGGGATTCCCCCAGAGGAGCTGCTCCAAGTGGCTGGGGAGAGGGAAGTCTGGGCCTCCCTACTTAGGCTGCTACCCCCGCGACCCGACCCCGGATAAGCAGAAGAGAATGGATGGATGAAGTTAACCATAAAAAGGACCGCTAACCTGAGTGAGGCATATTTTGACAACAATACATGAGGGACAACTGTCAGACACTTAATGTACTGAGCTCCACGTCAACACAGCTAAGTTCTGTTCCACGCCTCTTTTGGTTTCACAATGCTTGCTTCAGTTCCTGAAAGCTTTTGCCTATGTGAGACTTGGTCGGCTCCATCTATGATTTTCATTTTGTGAACAGTCAGGGCAGCAGAAAGACAGAATGGTCTTTGTGGTCATTTCATACAAATGTTTTGTGAAAGTGCGTATGATTTAAATTTACTGTATTTTCGGTGTATAGGTCACACATTTTTATGGTTTTTTTTCCAAGGCCTGCGACCTATACACCGGTGCGACCTATATATGGCTTGTTATCACTTTCGGTGAAACCAATTTTTAAATCCAGCTCATTTCACAATTACGTTCATTTATTAAGGAAAAGTTCAGCTCAGACATATATTTGCTATAATTTTTATCAAACAAATAATTGTTTTTAAGTGTTAATCTTCTTAAAAGCCTTGCTGTGCGCTCCTGTGGCAGACATTTGCAGCAGAGCTAAACGTAGGTGCAACCTATACACCAGTGCGAACTATCTAGGGATTTTTCCAATCTATTGGTGATAATTGGACAATGCGACCTATACACAGGTGTGACCTATACACCAGAAAATACTGTAACAACTGTTGCAGAATGAGCAGCACTGTGGCACAATTGGTGGACATGCTGCCTCTCAGCGAGCAGGTTACCCTGGTCAAACCCCGGTCCGGGGGCCTTTCTGGGTGGAGATTGAAGGTTCTCTCCATACATGCGTGGGTTTTCTCCGGGTACTCCAGTTTCCTCCCACAGACCAAAAACATGCATGTTAGTCTGATTGGTAACTCTAAATTGTCTCTAGGTGTGAGTGAGAGAGTGAATGGTTGTTTGTCTCGTTTGTCTCTATGTGTCCCTGTGATGGACTGGAGACCTGTCCAGGGTGTCCCTTGCCTCACACAGTGATGGCTGGACCCCCACAACCCAAAAGGAAGAAGCAGGTAAAGATACTGGATGGATGGATTGATGGATGGATGGTTGCAGAATGAAGACAACATTCAGTGTAAGAAGTTAGAGCACATCAAAAGAGGCACCATTCCCCTCGTTGCTTGGGGGCAATGAGGTTAGTTACTGTGTCAGAACAGAACCACATCCAGCCATCACATGACACTCACACACAGATTCTGATCATAACAGTCAATCGTTGCTCATTAAGTGAATCAAAACACATTTCCCTTGACCTCACTCAGACATTTATAGTAACCATAATACAGTAGATAAAAAAGTAGAAAATAGCTTCTTGTGTGGAAAACAACAGTAACCGTGTTTCCATCAAGGTTTCTCGATGCGCATTTTGAAGTATCGCATCAGAAAAGGTGAATGGAAACGGCACGATTCGAATTAACTTCCTCTAATTCGCAAAAAAGTTGATACGCTCGCTTGAGGTGGTTTTTGGGTTTTTCGAAACAGAGCTGATGCGCAAAACGAGAGATGGAAACAGATTTGCCGACTCAGTTCTGACGTAGCGAACATTCACGTCATGTGACTGATCAGCTGTTTCCGCTGTCTCCCCGGATGTACCATAACGCGCGGCAACATGGCTGGAAACAACAGATGTGTATGGACTGATGAAGAAACCAAAGCATTTCTCAGTGTCGTCCGTGAAAAAAACATTACAGCTAGAAACGAGACAGCGTTGTCTTGTGGCCATTGCTGCATGCATTAAGATTACATGTCTTTCTCTTCGTTCTCCGGACAACATGTAACATCGCTAAAACTAGTTGGCATGACAGAATAAATACAACTTGCCCGATAGCAACACATTCCTGAAATATTCTCTCCATTTTGCCGAGATGTGTGGTTCGGTTCCTGTTTTCAACCGCTACTTCCTGTTTACTGTAGACGTGCGTAACGCTGACGTCTGACGTAATGCCGCTTTGCGTGGCCTGGTGGATTCGCTTCAAGCCAGTTGATGGAAACACTTCTGATTCGCATTAATTTTTATTTACATTTTTGCGAATTTTCAAAAATTCGCTCAAAATTCGAATTGAAAATAGATGGAAACACACTTAGTGAGCAAAATGAACAACTGCTTAAGTCAACTATCTCGAGTGTTCTCTTAATGTTTCATGAGCAGACTCTCTCTTTGGCTTAAGTATCAGTGTGGTCTGAACGTGGAGAGGCTGCAGCCGGATCGCTTTAATTTGACCTGAGTAACTGGGGTGAGCCTGTCAACCATCTCCACATCCTTACCTGAGTATTAACAAGATCAAAGGAGTCTAACAAGAGCCTCATACAGTGTTACAAATAAGGATTTCAATTCAACAGTAGGCAGGAAAAGGCAAATAGATGGATAGATAAAATACACCGGGTTATGTTTTAAATTTGCTTTCACAAATAGTCATCACAATTAATTAAGATCATTGAGAAAAATAATAATAAAAAAATTAATAAAAAAAACGAGGAGAAGGTACAGCTTGTCCGAAACTCAAGGTGCACAAACAAACAGAAGAATAGGTTGTAGATAATTTAACATGAGATGCTTTTGAAATGGGTCTGAAGAAGATTGGCAACAACTAAAACAACATCAGAGACCTCTGCCTTCATGGCTACCATCCAGTTCATCAGCCACTCTTGCAGATGATGAAACAGAAAGGAGTGTGTTATTTTAGGCTAGACGTGGCTTAGAATTAATTTTAAATGGTGGCTGTTTGTGACGGTTTTCTGTAAAAATATAAAAAAATACACACAGAAAGCAAGAAGATCTGCATAAAACATGAATCTCACATACCGGTACACACAGCTCATGTAAACACACACAGTGAGTCTCTTGCACCTGTCTTCATACATCAGTGCTCTGTGAAATCCTATCTTTTTCATTTGTCATGAGCCAAGATGGTTGTGTTTTTCCTTTTTTTCAGAGGGAACTGTGTGAGCGCAGCAGATATCTGATCACATGAACAGAATATGAACTGTGCATATGTGGAGGAAACAGCCAAGCAGAAAGCCGGGGCACACTCATCCGTTACAAGAATGAATGGCCGTCATTAGCATGAGGCTCCCCGGCAGCACCCTGCAATGCAGCGACACACAATGGCGAGTGCCACGCTTCCCCCTGCCAGTCCCCCCTTTTTCAGAGAAGCCCTTTTGTTTGAACAGCATCTGGACCTGACCTCCTTGCATTCAAGGCTGATGACCCACCCCCCAAGCCCTCTCTCCCTGTTCCTCATGTCTTCCCCACTTCTCTTCCATCTTAGCCTCCTTCTAGAAAGCTGCAGCTAACCCCTCCTGTACAATCTTTACCCAGATCTCTCTTCAAGCCAAGAGGAGCCCCTTCTTGCTTCTTGAAAAGAAGGTCTCTGTATTAGGAGCTTATGCAAAGCCTGCAGGGTGAATCAGAAAGGCAAAGAGGAAAAAGCACCAGGGCTACTGGCCATCTGTCCCTCTGGGTTGTGCCTGCGCCAAGTGTGCCTGCCCCCCTATTCCCTCTCACATAATTCCCACCCCTACCCCCACCGTTCCTGATTCCGTTAGCCTATATACACAGCATCAACCGCACACACATTTCGCCATGCATACACCATATGCCTTGAATGGTGGATGATGGTGAGCGCAGTGGAAAAACAAAACGGGAAGACAGCGAAAACGACACAAGAAGCTGCCACTTGCCTGGACGCAGAAAGAGCCTAGAGCCAGCAACCCCTTAATCCCTTACTCTGTGTGAGCGGCAAACAGAAATGTGTCTTCAACAATGATTTCCCCGAGACCAGCAATGGAGTGGAAAACAAGGAAGCGAGGGAGTGAAAGACAGGGGAGAATGGGAGGGAGGACGGTTAAGAGAGAGAACAAGATAGAGCGAGAGAAAGAGCTAGGGGTGGTGGTGATGAAAGGCTGAGAACAGCCGAGGCAGGGAGACAGCGGGAGCAGCAAGAGTGTGACAGAGAGAGACGGAGGAACGAGCCACAGGGACCCTGACACTCACAGGAGGGTTGGAAGTGAAGAAGACAGGGAAGCGACAGAGGGAGGGAGAAAGGGATCAGGTGGGGGGAGGTGGGGATTGGTTCTCTCTGTGGCTGAAAACCCTGGGATAACGCTGAGATAACTCTCATCCGTTGTAGACGTGAGGGAAGTGATTTCCAGGAGAGGAGCAGACTTTATCCATTGTGACTGCACATGATGATGAGCACGGCCATCTGTGGCAGCAGGGCAAGGAGAGAGCAGAGGGTGGGTCCACTGGCTGCACACACACACACACACACACACACACACACACACACACACACAACAGAATGATGGACGGAAAGGCACCTGTTCGAGTCAAGCCTGGGAAGAGTGGACAACTCATGAGGGGGAGGAGACAGAGACAAAAGAAATACAGGGCTGGGACACGTGTGGCTTTTACTTCACTACTGTTGTGATCCTGCCTCGTCATGCTATACATGGGGCGGCCATGGCGTAGTGGTAATGGCAGTCGTCCCCCGATTGGAAGGTTGGAGGTTCGAATCCCGGTTCCCTAGACCATGTGTCGTTGTGTCCCTGGGCAAGACACTTAACCCCGAGTTGCTCCCGGTAGGACTGGATGGCGCCTTGCATGGCAGTCTGCGCTACCGGTGTATGAATGGGTGGATGGTTGGTATTGTAAAGCACTTTGGGGCCCCTCATAGGGGGCTAGAAAGCGCTGTATAAATAAGCTCCATTTACCATAAATGTGTGTGTGTGTGGGAGGGGAGGTGGCAGCAATCAGGTCACCAAGAAAGAGAGACAGGAAGGAAAGGACTGGAGGAAAGAGATAGAGGTAAACATTTTGGTTCTAGTGAGGAGCATTGTGTTGTGGATGTTTGTATCTTATTTTTAGATTTCTCTCTAAAAACCAAACACAAACTATCTAAAAATGCATTCAACTCTAGTTTAACAAACAAATAATAAAATAACTGGTCCAATGAACATTGTTGTTCTTATTTAAATTGCTCCTTTGTTTTATGGGTCTGAATAATGTTTCAATAAATCTTTAAAAATTTAATAAATTTTTTGCCCTAAATGCCAAATCAAAATCAGGTTTTGTTCCAAATTACAAAACAGAAATGTTCACTTTGAACAAACTCATTTATTGCTCATCTTTTCCTTGCTCAGGTCATGGAGGCAATAGGTAAAGGAGGGAAACCTGGACTTCCTGTTCCTCAGCAACACTCTCCAGCTCTTCCTGGGTGAACCAAGGTGTTCCCTGAGATTGTATCTGCTGTTCCTTCAGCAAGTTCTGGATCTTCTCCGAGGTCTCCTTCCAGTGGTACATGCCCAGAAAAACTCCAGAGGAAGGCATCCTCAGATGCCCAAACTATCTCAGCTGACTTTTTTCTATGAGGAGCAGCAGCTCTACCCCCGGATGATAGAGCCCCTCATCTTCTCTACGACCAAACCCAAACAACCTGCAGAGAAAGCTCATTTCAGCTGCTTGTATCACGGTCTTGTTCTTTCTGGTATCATCCATGTCTTACCATGCCATAAGTGTATTGGAACATGGATAGGACAGTAAAGTGTGAGCTTCGCTTATCATCTTGGATCTTTCTTCACCACAATGGAATGGAGCAACATCCTCGTTACTACTGGCAATTTGAATAAATTGCATTTTTAAATGGAAGAAGACTGAAAGTCCCAACATCTGACCGCCAAGCTGAGTAATCAGTAACGAGGGGTCAAAATGGTGACCAAGGAGATTTCTTGATCCTGGGGTGCACTGTGATGCAGACGTAGACAACTCTATTTAGTGACAGAATGCAGTCTGGAGTTTGCAGCCCACACAAAATGAGAGCATACACTTAGTTGATATTTGCTCATTTTCCAGCTTTAGTAGATCAACAGAGTTCCAAACATTTTTCCACAACATGTATCTGTAATAAAACGCACAAGAAGAAGGAGAAGAAAAAGTTACGTTCGGTTGTTGACATGATAACTCTAACTTTTCTCTTTTGAAAAAAATCCAACTACCAGTATATCCATCCATTTTCTTCATCTTATCTGGGGTCGGGTCGCGGGGGTAGCAGCCTGTAAGGAGGCCCAGACTTCCTTCTCCCTAGCCACTTGTGCCAGTTCCTCCGGGGGAATCCCAAGGTGTTCCCAAGGCCAGCTGAGAAACATAGTCCCTCCAGCGTGTCCTGGGTCTTCCTCTGGGTCTCCTCCCGGTGGGACATGCCCGGAACACCTCACCAGGGAGGCGTCCAGGAGGCATCCTAACCAGATGCCCGAGCCACCTCAACTGGCTCCTCTCGATGTGGAGAAGCAGCGGCTCTACTCCGAGTCCCTCCCGGATGACTGAGCTTCTCACCCTATCTCTAAGGGAGAGTCCAGACACCCTGCGGAGAAAACTCATTTCAGCCGCTTGTATCCGAGATCTCGTTCTTTCGGTCACAACCCAAAGCTCATGACCATAGATGAGGGTAGGAACACAAATAGACTGGTAAATAGAGAGCTTCACATTTTGACTCAGCTCTCTCTTCACCACGACAGACCAGTACAACGCCCGCTTCACTGCTGATGCTGCACCTATCCATCTATCGATCTCACGCTCCAGTTTTCCCTCATTCGTGAACAAGACCCCAAAATAAACTCCTCCACTTGAGGCAGGACCTCCTCCTCGACCCTCCTCGATCCTCGCTTGACCAAGGGCCAGTTTACACGGCGCGTATTTTGAGTGTAACCGCTACTTTCTCTTTGCGACTTTGCTTATCGCCTACACGACGCTGCTGGCCCCCCTCGATGACACCGATACTTTTCTGACCCTGCTCTCAAGGTGGAAGTTTTTCGCTGACCCCCCGCTGATAATGTAAACATCTCCCGTGGAGCTTTTGTGTCAACCACATGCGCGCAGCCCGCATGCGCGGACAGTCTGACATTTCACGTGTCACGCTGCAAAATATAACAGTTTAACAATAATAAACAGTATTTATGTTGGCGTGGGAGATGTAAATTTATCTGAACTACAGTATCTATCTGGACTCGTTACATTTTTTAAACAGTGCGTAACGTGCTGTGAAAATGAAGACACCAGGTTTATTTTTTATTTATTTATTTATTCAGCACCAAAGTTTAAACACAAACACTGAGAATTAAACTGAACACACTATTAAAACACGTGAACCGAACTGTAACTACGTTAATGAACTGGACTCTTGTGTGTTCATCTGGACCCATCAGAACCTCAGAACCGTCTGCCTGTTTGTTGGAACGACAGCTTCTCCACCTGGCAGAAATAAATAAATAAATAAATAAAAACTCAGTTGTTGTGTGATCAAAGTAAACGCAAGCAAACATTATATTAAGAACGTTGATTTACCTGCTGTAAGTCAGCTGTTTATCACGCTGGAAAGTCCGGTTCTGGTCCACAGTCCACTCAGCGGTTCTGGTCCACAGGCTCAGCGTGTGGTGTGCAGCTTGTTAGATGAAGCGGGTCCCACTGACTCAAATCTGTTGACTCTTATCCAAATTCCAGCTTTAACTTGTTGTTAACTTGTTGACAACAACTTGTAGTTAGCTGATTTTAGCCAGAGAGGAAAACAGACGAGGCAGCTGGTCTGTTTACCTCAGGCAGCGCATGCGCAGTAGTGAAGGTTCCAAAAATCACAGCGCCATCTAATGGCCCAGCATGGTAACTACAGTGAAATCATGAGGACGGGGGGTGGAGGGGGAGAGAGTCGTATCCACAGAATTCGACAGTGTCAACGCAAAACTTTTCACCTAATTAACATACCCAAAACATCCGTTTCCCCCACACAGTGTCCGTGTAAACAGGGCCCAAGTCTACACTAATGTAAAGGGGGCGTACACGGCGAAGACACGCCCAGCGCTCGGAGCTTCCGATCACTGCTCTCTGATCCTGGCCCCAAGACAGCTCCCCCCACTCAGGCGCTCCAAGCCGGAACAAAGAGAGATAAGAGTTTGGCGTCAGGGCAGCTCCTCCATGCTGAGAGACTGTTTTGAGAAGACAAACTGGTCTGTTTTCAGAGGAGGCAGCTACTGAAGGGAGCTCAGTTGACCTGGATCTCTATGCTTCCTCAGTCCTGGGCTACATCAGTACATGCTCTGAAAATGTATCCATAAAAAAATATGTTAAATCTTACCCGAACCGAAAACCCTGGTTAAATAAAGAAGTTCACGCCTTGCTAGCAGCCAGGGACACTGCATTCAAGTCAGGAGATAAAGAGGAGCTGAGAAAGAGCAGGAAAGAACTGGAGGATGGCATTAAGAAGGCCAAGGCCACGTATGCACAGAGGATCGAGGGACAGTTCACCTCACAAGACCCACGGAGCATGTGGAAGGGTATTAAATGCATAACAGATTACAAAGGCAAGAACAAACAATGCCCCAGGGACCCATCTCTGCCTGATGCCCTCAATAAGTTTTATGCACGTTTTGATGATCCAAACAGACCAGCTAGCACCAGACTCACCTCATCACCAGATGAAGAGCATCTCAGAGTGACCGCAGCAGAAGTGAGAGGCAGTCTCAGAAAGATTAATCCTCATAAAGCAACCGGACCAGACAACATCCCAGGGAAAGTTCTGAAGGAATGTGCGGACCAGCTCTGTGAGGTGCTGGCTGACATCTTCACCACCTCACTTGCACTGGAGTCAGTTCCCACCTGCCTGAAGACCGCGACCATCATCCCAGTCCCAAAGAGCTCCACAGTGACTGGTCTGAATGACTATAGACCAGTGGCCCTCACCCCGGTAGTCGCTAAATGTTTTGAGAAACTGGTCATGACCCACATCAAGGCAACCGTCAACATCAACGAGGACCCTCATCAATACGCATACCGCGAGAACCGATCAACAGAGGACGCCATTTCTTCCGTGGTCCACACTGCTCTCACCCACCTGGATCAGAAGGACTCATACGTGCGTCTGCTCTTCGTGGACTTCACATCTGCCTTCAACACCATGATCCCCCAAACTCTGATAGACAAACTATCTACACTTGGACTAAGCCCCTCCATTTGTAACTGGGTACTAGACTTCTTAACAAACAGACCACAGTCCGTGAAGATCCACAACTTCTCCTCCTCCACCATAACCCTCAGCACTGGCTCTCCTCAAGGATGTGTGCTGAGCCCCCTTCTGTTCACTCTGCTCACATATGATTGTACAGCCACACTTCCAGGCTGTCATATTGTTAAGTTTGCAGATGATACAGCGGTGGTGGGATGCATCACAAACAATGATGAGTCCAGCTACAGACAGGAGGTGGAACACCTGGAGAGCTGGTGCAAAGAGAATAATCTTCACATGAATGTGAAGAAGACAAAGGAGATGATTGTGGACTTCAGAAGGAACAAACACACCCACGCCCCACTGAAAATAGGTGGGTCTGCAGTGGAAGTGGTCTCCAGCTACAAATACTTGGGTGTACACATGAATGATAACCTCAGCTGGAGCAACAACACCACCAGCCTGATCAAGAAAGGTCATCAGAGACTCTACTTCCTCAGACGGCTGAGACGTGCTGGTCTGAGCAGCCCAGTTCTCACCTCGTTCTACAGGTGTGCAGTGGAGAGCATCCTGTGCTCCAGCATCAACGTGTGGCATGGAGGCTGCACAGTTGAAGAGAGGAAAGCTCTACAGAGAGTGGTGAAGGCTGCACAGAAGTCTGTTGGAGTCAGTCTCCCCACCATCACAGACATTTACACCTCCAGATGCAGGAAAAGAGCCACCTGCATCATGAAAGACCTCACTCACCCAGCACACTCACTCTTTGCCCCACTCCCCTCAGGACGGAGGTTGAGGAGCATCAAATGTAGAACCACTAGACTGAGGAACAGCTTCTACCCTGAGGCTGTTAGACTCATGAATAAATAAAAATAAAATAAAAAATAAACACTGCAAAATATCACATTGTGCTGATGCTGATCTGTTTTCTTGTTGCTGTGTTCATCTGTGTTCATCTGTGACCATCTGCTCATACAAACTCATGTTCGTGCTGCTGTTTATTTCCACTATATTAGGCTTAGTGTATTACTAGTTGATGTTTTTCTTAGTTAATTCTAGATGTTATTACTGTTTTTCTCTTGCATTTGTTGTTGGATGTAACTGGGACCCCGTGTACATAATCTCGTTTTCATCACATGTACCACATGCGGTGCAAATGACAATAAAGACTCTCTGACTCTGAAGGGCACTTTACCCTTTTCTGGCTCAAGACCATGGCCTACCAGTATATAAATTAAGTTATTCTTTTGGGAAACAAACATTTCCATTCTTGGTAGAAATCTGTTAGTTTGGCTGACAGTCAGAGACTGAAAGCCAGAACATATTGACGGAGTAAAATATTAACATTTTCATGGACATTTTAAACAGTAGAGATTATTGTCTAAGTTTGCCGTAATAGTCTGGAGTTTTTCCATCAGGACAAAAATATCTCTGTGATTGCTTAACTAAGTTCTATTTAGAGATTTTAAAGTCTCTAAATCAGTCATACAAAAAGAAAATCGAGATATTCATCGGCCATTGATGGTTTGTTAAAATTCATTATTCTACAAAACTGATCGTCAATAGTTACCAAGAAGCAAAGTGAAAAATAACTACCTCTTTTGTCTCTGTATCTTTTGGGTGTTACAAGCTTTATTCCAAAATGTTTTTTTATTACATTAGCTGTTACTGAAAATGAGCTGTCATATAAATGCTATAGGAAAATATTTTGTCAAATCTTTTCAAGTTAGACTGTAAAATGAAGATGGTGTATCCTGCACATGCATCCTGCATTAAATGAATTCTGTATCCTGGATGGTACAAATGTATAATAATAATGATAATAATAATAATGTCTATTAAAAAGTTAGATGAAAGATTTGTAATGCAAACAATTTAAGTTAGGTCATCTGGATGGATTCTTCTTGGTTGAAACATTTCATCTTTCATCTGAAAGCAAAGACTTCATCAGTCCAAGAAGCTCTGTCTAATAAAGAGCACATTCACATAGTGGGTCAACCAGTTTGATGGTGCTCAGGTGGTTTCTGGAGTCCGCCCTCTCCCCGGCGACTCGTTTAAGGCACTCATGGCCAAAGTGGGTCAAAATATCCTGATTCATGCTCAATAATCCAGGTAGAAAATCCAACAAAGTTAGGTCAGGTCCTCTGGACGGTTTGTGTTGAAACATTTCGTCTTTCATCCAAAAGACTTCATCAGACATCAACTGGTTGACCCACTATGTGAAGGTGTGGCTCCTGGGACTGATGAAGTATTTAGATGAAAGATGAAACATTTCCACAAAAAGAAACCGTCCAGAGGACCTGACTTTAACTTTGTTGAATTTTTCTACCTGGATTATTGAGCATGAATCAGGAAACAATCGATCGTTAGTGCCCTGATGGCTGCCTGCTATTCATAGCACTAGCCTGAAGCAGACCTGGCCAAAGTGTTTCAAAATGTCCTGATATAAGCTCAATCATCTAGATAAATAAATCCAAAAAACTTAAGTCAGGTCATCTGGACATATTCTTCTGGGTTGAAACTTAAGCAATGTCCACATTAGCATTTTCTTCATTTCCCTTTCTTCTTGGAAACATCTTCTGCTCTGTTGGTTTGGATCAATCTGCCTGTATGTCCATCTGATAAACCTTTGCAACTTTTGTTTCTGTTTTTTTATTTTAATGTTAATATGACCAGTTTGTCCTCTGCGTGCGAAAACATCTCCATCACGTTGTAACCTTTGACTGAACTGTTTATCACATAATCAGGCAGGAATCTATTTTCAATAAATCAGAACATCATAATCCCGAGCAGGGCATCCGAGGGATGCTCAGAAAGGCGGATTTAATGGTCACATGGCCGAGCACGAAATAGGCACAGAGATTGAGAGTGGAAAAGCCTAAATCAGGAGAGAAACTAGAGGGAAAATGCATTTATTCATTTTTGTGTATTTGTGTTTGAGATCTGGTGATTCCTAGATTTGTTTTCTTGTCGTGGGATTCTTGTGCTTGTCTGATCATTCTTGTTACCTCATTTCAGTTATTTTCTCTCTCAGTTTGGATCTTGTCCAGTCTGTGTTTTAGTACTTTATTATCTGGGTTGTTTTGAGGATTATTGCGTATTCTCTATTGTAATTCATGTTTAGTTCCTTGTGCCTTTTCTCTACCTTCTCGGTGTTTCTATAATCACTCTCACTCACACCTGTCCACACTTGTTGACGATGCAGGTGCCTCCACTTTCCATTTACCACTGCTGTATTTATTCAGTCACCAACTCTGCATTGTTGATCACCTGCCATAATCCTGCTTCTTCCATTGTGTTTTCTTTCTGAGATCTGTAAGCTCGCTGCCACATCAGCATTTTTTGTTTGTTAGTAAAATAAGTTTACCTTTTAAAACTCCTCGAGTCAGTGTGCATTCTGTGGCCGTGCACCTGCGACCGTGATTTACAAGCTATGTTTCCTTAAGAGGCTGTCCATTGTAAACACATGCAAAGCCACAAGCAAATCCTGTTCCACAAAAGCAGGAAGAGGTGGTAGTTGACATAAATGCAGATTGGTTTATTTAGATGGTGAAATCATGTCAAAGAACCCTTCTCAGTGTTGGGAACCCAGTTAAATCCACATTGTTAAAAGGTCATTATGTGCTGCCTTTTTGAATCACTTAAAGCCTTAAAGCAACAAGCATGCAGACATTTCTCACGTCTACACAGTACAGTTTGCAGCCTTCACAAAATTGTAACATTAGAATAATATGTATAACATGTAGCACAAGTATTCAACTGCAAAAAAAAAAAAACTAAAGAAGAAAAGTTTGAAACTTGTAGTTTAGCAGAGAGGGGTTTAAAATATGCACACTGTGTTTGGAAATTGTACATGTAGACATGTAGACATGCCTCAGGTTCAGTAAACACTGCATAAACTGAATACTTGATAATGCAGCTAAACTAACTATTAAAAACATACAGTAGTTGTTTTCATTCTGACATAGCATCCGTAGCTTTACAGAGCAGAAGCAGACTCTAATGAATCCACGATAAAGACCTGTTAACACCGTTATCCATCAAAAATACATTCATAGCCAATGATGCAGGAAGAGAGCCACCTGCATCATGAAGGACCCCACTCACCCAGCACACACACTTTTTGCCCTGCTCCCTCTTGAAGGAGGTTAAGGAGCATTAAGTGTAGAACCACTGGACTGAAGAACAGCTTCTACCCTGAAGCTGTTAGACTCATGAATATCTAACCAGAAAATCACTGTGATGTCAGATACATATAAAGATATGTGCTGCTGATTATCCATGCAGCTGATCTCTTGCCTTTAAGCTGCTGTCTTCATACCATCCTGCTCACAACAGACACATGTTCAGGCTGCTGTTTAATACACCATATTATATTATTCATTATTGTTTAGATTATATCTTAGATCTTTGTATACTGTTTCTTTTTTGTACTTTATATTTTTGCTGGATACACAACTTCGTCCCACCTCCTGTACCACATGTGATGTGAATGATAATAAAGAATCTTGAACTTGATCAACTGACTTTTTCCACTTATAAACAGTCTCAGCTCAGTTCTTTCAGCTGTTAAAACCGATGTGTGAGCTCTCATCATAAACTTTGCTTTACAGAAACAGCAGTAGTTGCATTTTACAGCCAAACTATAGATCAGGTAAACGGCTTAGTGACGAAAGCTTCTCAACAGTGCATTCACGTTGTTAAGGAGAAATGGGTATTTCTGTGCATATTTTTGATGTACAGTACAGTACATGCACAACAGAGATACTAAGTGCTCCATAAGTAGGGCCTTGTAAGGGAAAAATAGACCTGTTGTCCTTCAAACTTGTCACATTACTTATAATCAGAAAGTCAGGATCAGAAGAAAATGTCTAGCTAACCAACCACTTACTGTAGTAGTACAAATCACTACAGGCCAGAGTTATGGCTTAGTGAAAAATAAACTTGACATACACTTCTGAACGTTAAATACACTGAAAAGGATTTCAAAAAGCCCTGTATATACTCTGTAATGACTAAAATACTATGTATACTTTATTAAAAAAAAGACTGAAAGTGAAAAGTTAAGATTTTTTTCAGCCAAATAATTTTTTTTCCAAAAATACTGTTGCACAGCCATTTGATCGCTAATAAGATGAATCAACAGGTGTGCAGTGGAGAGCATCCTGTGCTCCAGCATCAACGTGTGGCATGGAGGCTGCACAGCTGCAGAAAGAAAAGCTTTACAGAGAGTGGTGAAGGCTGCACAGAAGATGTTGGAGTCAGTCTCACAGACATCTACACCTCTAGATGCAGGAAGAGAGCCACCTGCATCATGAAGGACCCCACTCACCCAGCACACACACTTTTTGCCCCACTCCCCTCAGGAAGGAGGTTAAGGAGCATTAAGTGTAGAACCACTAGACTGAGGAACAGCTTCTACCCTGAGGCTGTTAGACTCATGAATCTCTAACCAGAATAATCACTGTGTCACATCATGTTGCTGCTGATCTGTTTCATGTTGCTGCTGATCTGTTTCATGTTGCTGCTGATCTGTTTCATGTTGCTGCTGATCTGTTTCATGTTGCTGCTGATCTGTTTCATGTTGCTGCTGATCTGTTTCATGTTGCTGCTGATCTGTTTCATGTTGCTGCTGATCTGTTTCATGTTGCTGCTGATCTGTTTCATGTTGCTGCTGATCTGTTTCATGTTGCTGCTGATCTGTTTCATGTTGCTGCTGATCTGTTTCATGTTGCTGCTGATCAGTTTCATGTTGCTGCTGATCAGTTTCATGTTGCTGCTGATCTGTTTCATGTTGCTGCTGATCAGTTTCATGTTGCTGCTGATCTGTTTCATGTTGCTGCTGATCTGTTTCATGTTGCTGCTGATCTGTTTCATGTTGCTGCTGATCTGTTTCATGTTGCTGCTGATCTGTTTCATGTTGCTGCTGATCTGTTTCATGTTGCTGCTGATCTGTTTCATGTTGCTGCTGATCTGTTTCATGTTGCTGCTGATCTGTTTCATGTTGCTGCTGATCTGTTTCATGTTGCTGCTGATCTGTTTCATGTTGCTGCTGATCTGTTTCATGTTGCTGCTGATCTGTTTCATGTTGCTGCTGATCTGTTTCATGTTGCTGCTGATCTGTTTCATGTTGCTGCTGATCTGTTTCATGTTGCTGCTGATCTGTTTCATGTTGCTGCTGATCTGTTTCATGTTGCTGCTGATCTGTTTCATGTTGCTGCTGATCTGTTTTATGTTGCTGCTGATCTGTTTCATGTTGCTGCTGATCTGTTTCATGTTGCTGCTGATCTGTTTCATGTTGCTGCTGATCTGTTTCATGTTGCTGCTGATCTGTTTCATGTTGCTGCTGATCTGTTTCATGTTGCTGCTGATCTGTTTCATGTTGCTGCTGATCTGTTTCATGTTGCTGCTGATCTGTTTCATGTTGCTGCTGATCTGTTTCATGTTGCTGCTGATCTGTTTCATGTTGCTGCTGATCTGTTTCATGTTGCTGCTGATCTGTTTCATGTTGCTGCTGATCTGTTTCATGTTGCTGCTGATCTGTTTCATGTTGCTGCTGATCTGTTTCATGTTGCTGCTGATCTGTTTCATGTTGCTGCTGATCTGTTTCATGTTGCTGCTGATCTGTTTCATGTTGCTGCTGATCTGTTTCATGTTGCTGCTGATCTGTTTCATGTTGCTGCTGATCTGTTTCATGTTGCTGCTGATCTGTTTCATGTTGCTGCTGATCTGTTTCATGTTGCTGCTGATCTGTTTCATGTTGCTGCTGATCTGTTTCATGTTGCTGCTGATCTGTTTCATGTTGCTGCTGATCTGTTTCATGTTGCTGCTGATCTGTTTCATGTTGCTGCTGATCTGTTTCATGTTGCTGCTGATCTGTTTCATGTTGCTGCTGATCTGTTTCATGTTGCTGTTGATCTGTTTCATGTTGTTGTGTTCATTCTCTCTCATCTGCTCACACAGACTCATGTTCGTTCTGCTGTTCGGCGTATTGTTTTTATGCTACTTGTGCTTAGTGAGTTTTTAGTTAACGTTTTCTTAGTTCATATCTTAGATCTTATTACTGTTTTTCTTTTACATTTTGACCCTGTGTACACAATTTCGTTCCACCACTTATACCATATGTGGTGCGAATGACAAACAAAGAACCTTGAATCTTTGAATCCATGAATCAAGTTTCAACTGTACAGTCATAAAAAATTGGAACCGTCACTCATAATCTATGAAGTAATGACAAGTAATAATGGTGCGGAAGTTAAATTGTGTAAACTAAACAAACATATGGACTTTAAAAAAATACAAAAAGTACTGATACAAGAAACAAATATGAACTGGTGGTGAAATAGTAAAATACAGAGTAAAATGAAAGTTGCTGCCAATTTTGAAAAGCATTTACGATAACAGTTTTATTTTTGACAATTTGACTTTTTAACACCAATAGCTTTCTAAAAACTCTGTCTTAATGCAACAAGGACGTTGTTTGACCTCGTTCAATCAAAATGAAACCGCAAGGCCTAAAAAGCTGCAGGCCTTCATTTAGCAGCTACAACAGGAAAATTCAGAGCAGAGCTGCTTTTTGTCGCACAGCCAAAGATCCAACTGTGACCCAAACAGGCTCAAATGTTCTGTCTCAGAAGGTGCTGTGTTTGGCTCAAGGGCTGTAACAAACATGGCGATGTTGCTGTACAACCCAATGGTTTTACTCACAAGGCACAGCATGACGATATAGATTGGCTCTGATAGTCTTCTGCAACATGTGGTCCGGCGATGACTTCTGAAACCTCAAGCTCAAGAACTGCTTCAGATCCTTGTTGAGCTTGTGACCTAAAAAAAATGCAGACAGACAAAAGCAGCTCAAGTGAGACCCCTCCTTTCATGAAAAAAAAGAAGTAATTTGACAAACACTTATAACAACAAGAGCAGCATGTTGACTGTATAATGATGACAGAGCCAAGGCATCTACAAAAATCACACAAAATAAGTTGGAAAATGCAACAAAAAAAAAAAATATCCTGAAAGTTTTTTCATTCCTTTGTTTGAAACCGAAAATAGCAGTGCTTTCTTAAACAAAAGCACTTTTTGCTTTAGTGCAATTAAAACATGCACATGTATGAAACAGACTGTAAAAGTACTGCTCATCAATTTCCTTAGACGTTAGAGGAACAACTTTAACGTGAAAACAGTCATGTCCACAGTTTGAGCAGCGTAGAGAAAGATGCTTCATTGACCCAGAGAAATGAAGACTGAAACAGGTTTCAATAATTGACTAAAACGGTCTCTGACTGAAAATTTCAAGCACATGCAGCTTCCATCCAATCAGATGTGCCGACGGGTCTGGCTGAGTTTGAACAGGGCTCTGGCGCTCACAATGGGGCCAGATGGTCAGGGCTCAGTCTCACGCCAGGGTCTCATTTAGGACCTTTTAATGATCTCCAAATATATCATCCATGTATGTCAGAGCTGGCAACGCAGGGTTTTATTTGTGGGGGGGAAGGGCCATGGCCTCTTGTCGGCCTCAGATCACAGCAGAGGGGTCCTTTTGGTGTCTGTGCTTCAAGGTGGCAGGGTCTGTTGATGATGCTCAAAAATAGCAAAGATTTATGTCTCAGAGTCTCTACCTGAAAGGAAAACAAACAGTACATTCTAAATGTGTCAAATGATGGCTTTGTGATTGGAATAGGACGTGTGCAAACCAGTTTCAGATAAACCTGGAAGGAAGCAGGAAGTGATATAGAGCCTGAAGACAAGAGAAAGTAAATGAAATGAGACCAACTCAGAAACATCAATGCTGCTGTTAGGACATGAAAGAAAACTGTATAAGCAGAAAACTTTGTTCTGTATTTGAGATGTGGCTTCATGATGTTCAAATCATTCAGACACAGAAGCATTGTGGGTAGGGATGTCCGATAATATCGGCCTACCGATATTATCGGACCGATATTGGCATAAAAATGTAAAATCTCTACATATCGGTATCGGTTTCTCTTCCGATAATAAAAGCCCGATAAAATAACACTTATTTGTGCACTTTTGTTTCTTTTCTTTGCAGTTTACCTCATTTCTCAAGTGTTGTTTGTACCTCATAGAAATGTGCAGTTTTCAAAATGTTATTGTTGCCAGCCACATTTTATTTAACAATGAAAAATTATAGTAGGCTGTACATTTTACTTGTTATTTTAGTTGACATTACATGTTCCAAGCACTTTTACAGCTACAATGTTTAATTTTATTTGTTAAGTCAAATTTGTCCTAGCTATAGTGGGTAGTTTTTCCATAACTTCAGTTGAAATGGTTCTTATTTTCTACAGACTGTTTGCCTATGGAATGTATCCAGTGGGGCAACACAATAAAGCAGACAAAATGTCCCTGACAGGAGATATATAATTTCACCTTAATATCGGTTTGTAATATCGGTTAATATCGTAATCGGAAATTAAGTGTTAAACAATATCGGCATATCGAATATCGGCAAAAAAGTCAATATCGAGCATCTCTAATTTACATTTTTGCGAGATTTCAAAAATTAGCTCAAAATTCGAAATGAAAATGGATGGAAACACGGTTAATAACTCAGCAGTCAGGGAGTGAGAGACAAAGGTGAGTGGTTACCATGGTGACCAAAAGGAGCTACTGGGAACAGCTTTAACATTTATTGTGTGAATGCATTTCACTATTGTGATCCTGTTAATATTTATTATAATTAATATCCCTATTTCGTACGTTTTTTGAAATCTATCCGTTTTCAAGCTATTTCAACAAAACATAAATCGAAATGTTCAGCTCCTTCAGGAGAAGGGTGCTGACATTTTGATATTAGCACAACTTTAGCTTTTTGAAATATTTAGCCTTTTCTGCCATGTTTTCCTCATAGAAAATGAACTGAGCTCATCCTTCAAATCTTTAGATGTGTTTACAACATTTTACTGCTCCTTTCACATTTTGTTCTGCTTCAGCTTCTTTCAGCTCCTTCTGCAAATTAAAAAATAATTCAGCTACACAGTCACTGTGTGAGAGGCGAGGGACATCCTGGACAGGTCTCTAGTCCCTCACAGGGACACATAGAGACAAACAACTCTCTCACTCTCACCTAGGGACAATTTAGAGTTACCAGTCAGTCTAACATGCATGTTGTTGGTCTGTGGGAGGAAACCAGAGTACCCGGAGAAAACCCACGCATGCACAGAGAGAACATGCAAACTCCACCCAGAAAGGCCCCTGGACGAGGATTTGAACCAGGGACCTGCTCTCTGCGAGGCAGCAGCTCTACCAGTTGTGCCACCGTGCTGCCCTCTTCCAACTTCTTTCAGCTAATATCAGCTTATTATGCTCCTTTCAGCTTATTTGGGCAAGTTTCAGCTACTATTTAGCAGTTTTATGATCATTTTAGCCTTTTGTTTTTAGCTAATTCAACATTTTTTGCACTCATTTTAACTTTTTTCAGCCTAGTTCAGTAAAAATCTGCTCTCCACTCGCGTCTGGTAATTTAAGCTTGTTTCTGCCATTTCAGCTACTTTTCAGCTATTTCTTGCTAATTACCATAAGCTTAGTAAGTAAGGTCTCATCAGCAACAACGATGAGACGGACTACAGGAACGAGGTGAGCCACCTGGCCTTGTGGTGCGGACACAACAATCTCACTCTCAACGTGGAGAAGACAAAGGAGATTGTCGTGGACTTCAGGAAGAGGGATGCACAACATGCCCCTCTGACCATCAACAGCACTGCAGTGGAGAGAGTGGACAGCACCAAGTTCCTGGGAGTGCACGTCTCGAAGGACCTGTCCTGGAGCAGGAACACTGCAGCACTGGCCAAGAAGGCTCACCAGCGCCTCTACTTTCTCCGCAAGCTGAAAAGGGCTGGAGCTTCAACCCCCATCATGTGCACCTTCTACAGAGGTGCCATAGAAAGTGTCCTGACCAGCTGCATCACTGTGTGGTTTGGTGCATGTACTGCATCCTGCCGCAAGAGCCTCCAGCGCATTGTGAGAGCAGCTGAGAAGATCGTGGGCACCTCCTTGCCCTCACTGCAGGACTTACACAGCAAACGCCTCACTCGGAAAGCCCACTGCATGGCAGGTGATCCCACACACCCACTACACAGCTGCTTCAGACTGCTGCCATCAGGGAGGAGACTGAGGAGTCTCCAGGCTCGAACCAGCAGACTGAGAGACAGCTCTGTTCATCAGGCAGTCAGGATGCTAAACACTCTGCCTGCTCTGCCTCCCCTCCCATTTGAACTGCCTTAACACAAAAACTTTCTCACACATTACCACACAACACAAAGATTTTAACACTGGACTCTGTGTCATCAAACGGGTTATTCACTAAACTCTCGGTCATGTGCTCATTCAGTTTGCACTACTTCTCATATTTGCACTAATGTTTGTATTACATTACTGCCTATAGTCATACTACTGTTTACATTCACTGTTTACATTTATTAATACGGTTTACATTTATTACTACTGCTTTACATTTATTACTACTGTTTACATTTACACTACTTTTATCTACACTACTGCAGATACATATACAGCATTCTCTGACTAGCCTTATCTAAGGATGCCAAATGTGCCTTACTGCATATGCCACTTTGCCTCTATACCAACATCAACTACCTCATACATATACTGTGTACATTAACTCATATGCTGCTGTGCCACTCTTTGCAAATGTCAATGCTAGAACCTTCAGTTTATTTTATAGATATACTTTTTATACTTTTTATACTACTATGCAAAAACTCAGGACAGTTTTACACTTTTACTATTTTATGCTTATGTTTATTAAATGTTAATAAAACAAAAAGCATAAACACAATCAGAATCAAAGAAAAACTAAATCTATATCAGATCAGCCTGTGTTGAATGTCAGTGAGGACAGGTGAGTTTTCAGCAGAGATGTAAAAGCAGAGACAGAAGTGGTCTGTTGAATCCGCTCATTCTCAATCAGTTCATCTGGACAGTTTCTTTTTAGTAGACCCTCTGGAGTGAGGGTGAAACGTTTCTACTAAAAAGAAACTGTCCAGATGAACTGATTGAGAATGAGCGGATTTGATACCTGGACTATTGAGAATGAACTTTCTTGTCTGTTGAATGTTGATGAGCAGATTGTTCCAGAGTTTAGGGCCCACGAGTGAAAAGGCTCAATCTCTGAGCTTCAGCCTGGTTTTTGGTACGACCAGAAGCAGCTGGTCTGATGATCTCAAAACCCGAGAAGGAGCATAAGGATGAAGAAGATCTGAGAAGTACTGTATGAGGGAGCGAGGCTATTGATGCACTTAAAGGTCAACAGGAGAATTTTAAAATCAGTTCTGTCACGCACAGGAAGTCAGTGAAAAGAGGACAGAACCAGTGAAATGTGCTCAAACCTGCGAGTTCCTGTTAAAAACTGAGCTGCAGCATTTTGGACGAGCTGGAGACGTGAAAGAGACACCTGACTGACCCCAACATGAAGTGAGTTACAGTAGTCCAGCTGGGTTGTAACAACAACAACAATAATAATAATAATGTCATCACATTGTCATACAATAGTGAAATTAGTCTCTGCATTTAACCCATCCACCACCAGGTGGTGCAGTGAGCAGCTATTGAAAGCGCCTGTGGGGCATTTTGGGGATAAGGTGTGCTGCACAGAGACACCACGAGGTATGCAGTGACCGGGGATCGAACCTGGCAATTTCGGGTCCTGAGCTGGCTGCCCTGCTACATGGTCTAATTTTTTCAAGGTCGGACCTGGCCAGCACAGACTTAAGCCCCCAGTATACTCCCACGTACGTACGTTCACACGAACGAACGTACGCACGTACTGTACACAGAGGGTACCGACATCATACTCGAGTATCCATCCTGAGCAGGTGCAGCGTGTCTCCACAGACAAGGAGCGTATACCTTCGGGACAAATTGAGGTTGCGATTGGTCATTTGCTGACACGCCTACTGAATTGATTGACGGGTTGAAAAAAAAAGGGCTGGCAGCCTCAGCCGCAGCGGTGTTCTGTGTTTATATGTTATTAATAAAAAAGTTCTAAATAAATAAATAAATAACAGGGAGCGTTGGTCCTGCAGCCCACACATCAGACCAGAACTCCAGGAAATCTCCAGAACCTCCCGCAGCCACGCTGGACCCGAGTTTAATTCGCTCGTGACAAATTTGTTCATTTCTCATCATTTCAGTCATGGAGTCAACGGAGGAGGAAGAGATCACTGCCTTTTGGCAAAAAAAACTAAAGGCCAGATCAGGGATGAAGAAGGGAAATTTAATACATTTGTGTCTCATACAAAAAAGTCTGGCGCCGAGCAGTTTAATGTGTGACACCGTGTTTGCGTATGCGGTTGTAAAATTTGCGCGTACATGCCCAGCGGGGGTACGCTTGTACCTCTGCGTATGCATGTGCGTACCTCTTCATATGGATGTATGCGGGAGTATACTGGGGTTAAGCTTAGCTGTCTGCCTTAGCTGAAAGAAGCTTTTTTGAAGAACAGAGTTGATCTGCTTATTAAACTTAAAGTCCAAGTCTAAAACTATCCTGAGATTGGTAACAGACTGCTTTAGATGTGGCTGAAGGGGGTCCAGGTTTACAGGATCAGTGACAGCAGCAGAGCAAGGGTTAAAACACAATGACCACAATAAAACACAATGACCTCGGTTTTCTGATTGTTGAAACTTAAAATGTTTAATTTTTTTATTATTTTTATTTAAGTTAGGACAATGCATATTAATCAACATGACAGCAGTAAGCATCAATGTAAATATGCCAGAGTTAGCACAATAGCTCATTTTCATCCGTTGTACTAAGGTTTGAAAGCCATTCGTGCCTTAAAGGTGCAGTCTGCAGTTTTTGTAGAACGCAGCACTTAGAAAAGTTTTCAACAGGCAAAGCATTCTGGTCCCTCCCCCTCGGAGCCATATATGGCTCTGCTCCCCCTTGCTCTCGCTGAAATTCAGCTCTGCCTCCATAGCTCCGCCTCACTACATGTCCTGTCGCAGCCGCTGCGAAGTTCTGTGTTTATATGTTAATAAAACGTTCTAAAAAATAAAATAAAAACATGGAGCGCTGGTCCAGCACACCAGAACACCAGCAAATCTGCAGAGCCTCGCGCAGCCACGTTGAACCCGAGTTTAATTCGCTCGTGACAAATTCATTCATTTCCTCATTGTTTCAGTCATGGAGTCAGCGGAGGAGGAAGCGATCACTTGACTTTTGGCAAAAAAACAAAAGAAAAGTCCAGATCAGGGATGAAGAAGGGGAATTTAATACATTTGTGTCACATACAAAACAGTTTTGCATCGCTTTGCAATCCTTTGAACGAGAACGTGCGCGGCCGCTGGGGCTGGGACAGGCGGGGGCGTGGGTTAGGAGCGTGAGAAGTGAGAAGCTCTGTTTTTATTGGCTGGTTAAAAACTCTGTTTTTATTGGCTGGTTAACGGCGGGTCACTGTGGCTTTTTAGAAATGCTTTTAGTAACACCTGGAGAAGCAAGGGGACTATAGTTTTTTCAGAGATTACTTTGTCTAACATCAGTCTGTCAGGAGATAGTGACAGAGTGAAGAAATATGTTAAAAATATTTTTTTAGAAAACTTACAGACTGCACTACAGAAACTGCAGACTGCACCTTTAATGTCATCAAGACATTTTAACAAAGGCTGAATGGCTGAATTGTGCATGAACTCTTTGGTTTTAAGGACAGACAGATCAGAGAATCCTCGGCATAACAGTGAAATGAAAGACTGTTTCCTAGACCCCAAGGGGACCAGATACAATGAAAACAGAAGGCGTCCAAGAATGGAGCCTTGTAGGACCCCACAGGAAAGCGGACCAGAAGCAGATAAACGATTACCAAAATTGACACAAAACCTCCTGTCACTCAGATATGAACAGAACCATTCTAATGCTGCACCCATGATCCCAACCCCGTGTTCTAACTTTGTGATACTGTGGTCCATGTGTCGAATGCATCAGTAAGGTCAAGGTATACCAGGATCACGGACTGACCAGAGACATTCGCTACAAGAATGTCATTACAGACCATTACCAAGACTGTTTGGATGTTGTGTAACTGTTTAAATAAAAAGATATCAAAGAATAATCCATGCTTGAATTTTAAGCTGCAGCTGCATCAACAGCCTTCAGCAGAAATGTTTACTGTCGTTTGTGACGTTGCCAACTCACCCGAGAGCTTCCACCAGCTGCAGCACAGTGAACTGTCCATCTTGAACCCCTTCAAACAACACAAGCAGTGTGGTTCAGTCTAATGAAACATACACAGAGCAGCTGCGAGGCAGAATCACACGTAACTTCATTGACAACTTCCATCCGTGCCGTGCTGTCAGGCTGACATGACAGAGGAGTCACAACGTGCTTGTTGCGTGAGCTCGGATCACCGCACAGGATGTTGTGATGCTAAAGTTAGCTTGGTTCACACTCACGTTGTGCTGCGCATCCTCACAGAGCCTTTATCAGCCTCACAGAGGGTTCATTTACACAAACCTTTCACTAATGTGTGATGGAAACTGTGATGAAGACTTCCCATACCTTTAGAGACCTCCTGAGCCTTGCTGTCCTGAAGTCCAGAGACAAAGTCCTCCACCAGAGACTGTAGCGCAGCACTGTCCGCAGCCATCGTGCTTGTCACTGCTCGGTAAAGACTGCGCATGCGCGGCAAGTTTGTGGCCAAAACAAAAAGTATCAGAATTTGACATTAAATCTTTATCAATTATGAGCTCGAAGAAATATTATTAAATGTTTTGGTGTATGTTGGTTAACAATAAAAAAGACCATGATTACTGAAAAACAACATCAGCATGATTTGAGGAGGGTGCTGAATTAATGTATATATTATTTATAATTTTAATAATAATATAATTTTATAACTTTTATTTTTCTATTGTCTATTGTTTTAGGAAATTCTACCATTGCTGTTCATCATTCTTTAGTTTTTAGCAGGTCGCTTTTGTAAATGAGTCCACGAGACTCAATGAGATTTACCTGACTAAATAAAGGTTGAATGAATGAATGTATGTACTTTGTATGCATGTACAGGTAGTCTCAATGAGACTAGGTGAAATAAATAAATGTATTAACTAAACACCGAAAAAAAGTCGTTTCAAATAAGTTGTCTCTAACTCGGAAAAGAAAAGTAAATGCAGTGTCAGGTTTGTTCGTGTAAAATGTATTACACACTAAAAAATAAAATAACAAACAAAAGTCCAATATTTTAAATATAATAATGTAAATACAAGTATCATTATGTTTCCTATAGAAATGGAAGAAGATTATTTTAATAGTCCACTCCCGTTTTACAGTATTATATAGTGAGGTTAAATCATGGAAAGACTCAAATTCTGTGAATGGTGATTAAATGTTCACTGTACTGTTTTTAAAAGTATTTTTTTAATTATTTCATCAATTATTTTAATCTAACTACTCCTGCATATTTGTGCTATAATAGCCAATTTTGCATCAAAGAGATGGCTACTTGGATTGTGTAACATAATGTTTATACTCTTCAATATACAATACATGTATTACACTTAATTTACTAATATTTTCAACAACAAAAAAGAAAAAGAAAAGAAAAACCAGTTCAGTTTTACTTTACTGTAATTCCCTCAAAAACATTGTTTTGTTTAAAATCTGCTTCTTATTCTGTCTTATGCTACTTTTAATTATTATCTGTCATTCTATTTTTAACTAATCTTTTGCTATTGTATACATTATTTATTGCTATATTTTAGCTAGGCTTAAGTTTAGCTTTTAGCTGTCATTTTGCTATTTTTATTAACCTTTGGGGTTTTGGTACTGTTAAGTTTTCTGTAGAATGTTCTACATTTTCTTCTTTTATTGTAATGTTAAGCTAGCATTTTGCTACTTTTATCAAACATTTTCTTTTAATTTTTTTCATTTAGCTAATCTTAGAAAAATATTTTTGCTTCATTTGTTTGGTACTTTTTTTAAGCTAGTTTTGCTTCTTTTATGCTGGTGAAGATTTTCATCATCCAGGTCATGGTAATAAATGAAAAGAAAAAGAACTTTTATTCTGCAGCTGAAGATGTTTCACTTTGCTTTATTTAAAAACTGTGTTTAGCGTGTGGAGTTCCCAGCTTTTTACACATTTAGACCGAACTACTCGCTCTGCACAAAGGAAGCTCATCAGGCTCTTTGCTCACAGAGAGATGTTTTGATCACATGCATGAAGGAGTGACATGAAGCTGATCAGGAATAAGGCCTAATGAGACCTTCTGTTTAAAGTTGTCTTTTCTCGTTTGACATAAATGGCTTCCTTCTCCACCCCCACCCCAACAAACCATCCGTTTTCTCTGTCTAAAACATGAACATTTTGGTCCTCAGTGTCCCTTATCCTTGAGGTGTGGGTGGACCGCAGAGTCCTGAAGAGCTGCTCTCCAGAGGTGAGCCATGCGTCTGTAGAGTACAGTATTTGTTCAGTTTCTCCAATGTCCACCACCTTATTCCAAGGATTGTGGGCACAACTTCCTGTCAGACAGGAAGTAGCAATAAGCAGAAAGTAATTTGCATTCAGTTTAGCAGATAAAACACTGTTTATGTTTTGTTTATGTTTATTTAACAACCATAAAGTTGACTAAAATAGCCATGTTGCGTTCAGGTACCTGTTGTATTCACAGCTGCAGGAACAACCAGACCAAACTAAATCAGTGGCTACAACAACAGAGTTTGAACACAGACACAAAACTAATAAACTGTTTCTGTGCAAAGAAGTTTAGTTTCCAGATGAGGAATTAAGAAGAATGTGGCTGAAAAATGTGAACTTGCAGAGACCACCCAAAACTCTGTATGTGCTCATTTCACTTTGTTGACAAATGGAGGAAAACCTGCATCCTACTTTGTGTCTGGACTACAATAAACCACCGGAGAAGAGACGCCGGATCCTCAGAAGGATTGAAAACAGTGACGAGAACATCAGGTCTGATTCCAGGTGTATGGAGGTCACAGCTTTATATTTGTTCATCTTCAGTTCTATTTCGTGTAAGCTACGCCCTTTAAAGGCTGTCGCTATTTGGGTTTACCCGCGCGCAGCGCGCCGAACACTGAAAACTTCTAGTCCACGCCCACCTGCTGTGGGCCCCGCCCGGTCCGCTATGAACTGCGTCTGGACCGGAGCTCGACTCCCGTTTTTCTTCAGCCAATGCGAAGAACACACTACTTCTAAGATGACTTCAAGAAGACCATCCGTCTGTGCAGCGCCGTGTGCCAGACGGGCTACATTCTATCAACGGACCTGCACGCCTTCTGCGAAAGCTGCCTGGGAGTTGACCACGCTTGGCAAGCTCTGGATCCGCTCTTCTCCTGCCCAGCCTGTATTTTATTTATTTTTTTGGCTGAGGAGAAGCAGCGCAGGTTTGAGCTCTTTTCCTCTAAGGAGGACGAGTTTCAAACGAGGGGGGACTGTTTGCTCGACGATTTTTTAGACTCTCTAGACGCGGAGTTCAGAAACACGTCCCCCTCTGAAGCTGAAACAGCTAGCAGCCGTGCTCCATCCTGCCTTTTTTGGAGGTTTGGAGCCGGTACTGCCTTCCTGCTCTGGAGCTGAAACAGCGAGCAGCCGCACCCCATCCTGCCTTTTGGAGGTTTGGGGCCGGTACTGCCTCCCCGCTCCGAAGCTGAAACAACGAGCAGCCGCGCCCCATCCTGTCTTACAGGAGGTTTGGGGCAGGTACTACTTTAATGGTCCCCCCCCCCCCGAGCGCCCAGGGGTCATCCACCACTCTGTTCCATGTCCTCCCAGAGATAATCGGGAGGTCAGCGAGAACCTGCGACCTGGAAGTGCCCGAAAAAAGCAACCCAAACCACGTCGACACCTTTTAGCGGGAAGGTTTGCCACCCAGCACAGTGGACACCGAGTCTGGCCCTGTTTCCCGGCCGTGTCCGCCCTACTCTGGGGTTCAGCCAACGACCCCCTGAAGCTGGGGGCTCCCATAGCCTCCTACACGGCCATCACCAAGGTAGAAGGGCTCACGGACCAGGGCTTCCCCACCGTCCCTCCCCTAGAACCCAGCTTGTTGGCTGTCTTTGGGGAGAGAGCGGCGTAACACGTCGACCGACGTATCACCTCACCATCCCGCGGTGACCAGCTCACCGCGAGGCTGATGGACAAAATCCATCAGTTCTCATCACAGGTGGGGGCAGCGACTAACAACATCACTCTGTTAGCCCTCAGCATTGCTAAGGAGGCAAAGGAACCAAACTCATCCTCCACAGAACCGGACAAGATCGGCACAGCAGCTGACATGATCACCAACCTGTGTGCAGCGCTTGCGCGTGCTCTGCCTGCATCTCGTCCTAGGCAACATTGTTGCAGAGACAGATGTGGATGAAACTATCTCCGTCCATCCCAGAGGACATTAAAAAGGAATTCCTGGAAGGTCCTGTGTCCCCAGAAGGCCTCTTCAGTCCCCATTTTCAGTCGGTCCTGAACTAGCTAAAGTCCCCCTTGGATGCCCTGGAACAGGTGCAGAAACACGTGACCCTCCCCCGAGCAGACTCCCGTGCTGCTCGGACACCTGGCCGCTGGCGAGATCAAAGCAGGCTCCACCGCCAGCAGCAGAGACGTTCCACGGCCGCTGCAACCTTTTATGAGCCTCCCCCCCATCAGCCCCCCAGAGGACAAAGGTCCCAGATGCATCAGGGACCTGAGACATTCTGAGGCAGAGGCCGACAACAGACTTCATGGTTGAACCAGATGCAGGACACACGGAGAAGACAGTTTAAGAAATGATGGTTTGCTGGGAGGTGTTTGATAAAATGAACAGTGGTTTTAAAGTGAAAATAAAAAACCTCTCTCAAAAAGTGGAGTTTTTTATTCAGACATGCTGAATTCATCTCTTCCCTCCGTCTTTTGTAAATGGTAAATGGAGCTTACTTATATAGCACTTTCCAGCCCCCTTTGAGGGACACCCATTCATACACACATTCATACACCGGTAGCGGTAGACTGCCATACGAGGCACTGCCTGACCTACCGGGAGCAACTCGGGGTTAAGTGTCTTGCCCAGGGACACAACAAGGTATGCCGTGACCGGGGATCGAACCCGAGACCTTCTGGTCCTGAGATGGCTGCCCTGCCTCTACACTATCTCTACACATCCTCCACAATTAATGAGAAGGTTGACCTCAGGCCACTTTTCAAAGGTAAACAAAAGGTAAACTGTTTTGGTGTAATCAGAGCCCTAGAGAGAGAGAGTTCCGACATTTCCATAGAGTCCCATTGTAAGAATGGAATGCGGAAGTCACGTGGGTCATGGAAGGGGCGATTCGTTCCATGGCTCTGGTCTGGACCTGATGTTACCATGGTTACAGTCTGACGCTACCTGCAGTAGCGCTCCGTCGCCGCCAGAGGGCGTAGCTCCACAAGGTTTCCATAGCCGTAGTTTGGAACGATTGAGAACTACATGAACCACGTGACCGCCTGTCGGCGAGTTCAAAGAGTGTTGCAACTCTCTCTCTCTAGGGCTCTGGGTGTAATGATACACAAACAGGAGCCGGTGCAGCTGCGCTCAGTAACTCCTGCATGTACCCACCAGCCCCGCCTTCTCGCCTGTCAGAGGAGATGAGCGCTGACAGCTGTCAGAAAATACAGAGTGGTAAGATGTTTAACAATAAGATATTGTCCAAAGGACAAGGATTTTTCTGTCCCCACACACTCAGGTAAAAAAAAAAAACATGAACCTGCAGTTAATGCGAGAGCTTTACACAGGGGTTGTCCGCCCCTCACTCCTGTCAGTCTGGCAGAAGCGAGCGTTGAAAGTGAACCTTCACGGAAGCGGCTATCGCCGTTTTTTTTACACAACCGAGCACAGCCAGAGAACATTGTAAGAACCGTTACGCAGAAGCTGATAAACAGCCCTTTTTACGCCAGCCTCCTATGGATCAGTGTGGACAATGCCAACTGACGGCGATAGAGGCTCTTTTATTCTTCCTCACGAGACAAAACATTCACACGCTCCCACTCTCAATGTGTAACGCGGCGTGACAGGAAACTTGAAGTTTTGAACAAGTGGCTACATCATTTAATCCACAAGGGTTACACCCTACAGTTGCGAAAACACCACCAAAATTCAACAAAGTGTTAGAAACCAAGTTAACATCTCAAGGATAAGGTGTAATCCTCCAATCAGAGCTGATGGAGCACCTAGAAAAATATGTGATTTCCAGAGTTCCTCCAGAAGAGGAGGAAGCCGGTTTTTACTCCCGGTACTTCCTGGTTCCGAAAAAATCGGGGGGGCTCAGACCAATTCTGGATCTGTCAGCCTTCAACAAATTCATCATGGAACAACCTTTTCACATGCTCACTGTGAAACGTGTCTCTAATACATGATACAAGGGGAGTGGTTTGCGTCAATAGATCTGAAGGATGCATATTTTCACATCCCAATAATAAACAAACACGTTCTCAAAATGCATGAAGGATGCTCTCTAACCTCTTTGAACAAAAGGGATTCAAATCCTGTTTTATCTGGACGATCTTCTGCTGTTATCTCAGTCCAGAAAAGAGGCAGAGACAAAAAACAGTTGTTTTAGTGAAACATCTGCCTCATCTAGGATTCACCATAAATTGGGAGAAGAGCTCAATAATCCCGTCTCAACGAATTACATTCTTGGGAGTGAATCTAAATTCAGTGAGCATGACAGCTGTTCTGTCAGAACAAAGGAAGGAATCTCTGACATCACTGTTTCAGTTTGTCCAGCCTCTCAGAACAGTAACAGCGCTAGCATGCATGAAAATATTAGGAATGACGTCAGGTGCGTACGTTGTTGTGCCGCTAGGGTTATTGTTTATGCGCTGCCTGCAAAGATGGTTCAATCGACTGAAAGTCGACCTTGTACGTTACAAACGGCGTCTGATCACCGTCCCCCCATCTGTGGGAGCGGATCTGAACCACTGGGGGAATTCCCTGAACTTGTCAGAAGGAGTTTCCCTGGGCAAAGTGACATCATTTACGTCAGTGTTCTCAGACCTGCCTGTCACAAACGATAGGAGGTGTGTGGCCGGCCAAAGCGTCTCTCATATAAATGTACTAGAACGTCTCACAGTACAGACAGTTCTCAGACATTTTGCTTCAGGATCATCACGTGATGATCCATACAGACAACAGAACCGCAGCAGTGTACATAAATCGCCACGGGGGTGTGCGCTCAGCCCAGCTGCTGAACACAGCCAGGAAACTGCTCTGCTAGGCGCGTACACACTTATGCTCGATCACAGCAGTTTTCATCCCAGGCGTTCTAAACAGAGGAGCAGATGTTATGTCGAGAGGAGGCCCTATGGACAGGGATTGGTGCCCTCATCCAGATCTAATCTCACAAATCTGGAGCAGGTTCGGGAGAGCAGAGGTGGACCTGATGGCCACTCGGGAGAACTCTCGGTGCGCTCTGTTTCTTCTCCCTAAATCCCCGAGACGCTCCGCCACTAGGGGTGAATGCGTTTGCGCACAAACCGTAGCCAAAAACGCTCATTTATGCCTTCCCCCAGCCCCTCTACTGTCAGCACTGCTGGAGAGGGTGAGAGAGGAGAATCTGACAATGATTCTGATCGCCCCAGAACGCACGAATGCCCCGTGGTTCCCGGTTCTGCAACAGCTGATGAGTCAATCATGGAAGCTGCTGTGGAGAGAGGATGCGCTCCTGCAGGCGGGAGGAGCAATCAGAAGTTTTCCTATAATAAGCCAACACCTTTGGGTCTGGTCGCTGAACGAGAACACTTAGAAAATTTTGGGTTTTCTAAAGACGTAATATGTACCATCCAGGGAGCATGCGCAAAATCCACTACAGATGTTTACGCTTCTAAATGGGCTGCTTTTCAGCGATGGTGCCTAGAAAAAGAGGTGGATTCGACCTCATGTCCCCTGGGCTGCATTTTATACCTGCAGCTGCTGTTGGACCGAAATTTAGCTTTTAGCACAACTAAAACTTATGCTCCAGCGATCTCTTCCTGTCATGAAGGTTTCAATGATAGAACAGTTTTCAATCACCCTTTAACAAAACGGTTTCTGAAAAGTGCGCGTTGGCTCAGGCCAATGGCGCGCGCTCTGGCACCACACTTAGTGTTCGTCCTCAGGGCAATAACTAAAGATCCGTTCGAGCCCTTGGACCAGATATCTTTGGTAAATGGAGCTTACTTATATAGTGCTTTCCAGCCCCCTTTGAGGGACCCCAAAGTGCTTCACAGTACCAACCATCCACCCATTTATACATACATTCATACATCGGTAGCGGTAGACTGCCATGCAAGGCGCCAACCAGTCCTACCGGGAGCAACTTTGAAGTATCTGTCATTTAAAACAGCCTTGTTATTAGCTCTGACGTCAGCTAAAAGAGTGAGCGACTTGTCAGGTCTGTCTGTCACTCCTTCTTGTCTCAAAGTTCAAGGAGATGGAAGTTCAGCAGATCTCCGACCAAATCCTGCTTTTATGCCCAAAAGCATAATAAGTTTGTTCAGGTCCAGAGTCATTACACTGGACGGGTTCTGTCCTCCTCTCCACAAAACTACTGAGGAGGAACAATTTCACCTGCTCTGCCCAATGTGTGCGCTTAGGTGTTATGTGACACGCACAGTCGTGGTACGTAAATCCGATCAGTTGTTTTTATTTTTCTGGGAACGATCACAGGGTCAGCCTTTATCTTCCCAGCATTTGTCACGTTGGTTATATGAAAATATTTCACATGCCTATTAGGCATGTAACGAGATCTCGTTGTACGAGATCTCGCGATATTAAACTCCCGCGATATCTCTCGTTGAGAGGTAACGTTGTCTCGCGAGACGCTAATGCTAGCAGCCCCTAGCAAGTCAGCGTCACGGACAGCATGGCTTCGCCGGATGAAGTTGCTATAGAAGACGCCCCAACTACTGATGGAGGGTCCCGGTGCCGCAGACGCCTCTACATTGATGGAGGGTCCCGGCGCTGCCGACGCTGCCCCGGATGTAAAGACACACTTGTGTAAACACCGGTGTGACCGGTGTTGCCAGATAGAGTCCCACCCACCCAAAGCACTCTTTACCCGCAAAAGTCAGAAGGAAAATCGCGGTGAACCGCCCAATCTGGCAACACTGGTGAGTGACGGCTGCAGATTCAGTGCTGATGCGGATATTTATGTTCAATTTTTGGAAAGTCCTGCGTGAATATCTATTTTTTTAAACAAAGTTGAACGTTCTAAGGTCTAAGGAGATTCAATCAGTAAAATGAAGACATCAGTTGAGTTTGTAATACATGTTAAAACAGAATAAAAGCCTTTTTGCGGCATAAAACCGATCTTTGAAGTTTTCTTGAACTAATATTAAAATCTCGTCTCGTTCTCGCGAACTCTGTAATTTGTCTCGTCTCGTCTCGAGAGTTTTGTGTATCGTTACACCCCTAATGCCTATAGTTCTTCTGGTTTTCAACCATTAAGGACTCAGGGCTCACTCCACCAGGTGGGTCTCATCCTCCACAGCTCTGCACAGAGGAGCGTCTGTGCAGGACATCTGTTCCGCGGCCTCATGGTCATCACCGACCCCCTTCATCCGTTTTAATTTATGAGATGTCTCCAGTTCTTCCCTGACACATTCAGTACTCAGAGTTGTGTCAGAGTGATTTTTCACAGTCAAACAACTACAGTATAAAAAATAAAATAAAATGTGAAAGGAAAATGACAAGAAAATAAACAAACAATAAAAACAACACAGTACAGTTTTGTACAAATTATTCCTTCAAACAGGAAAATTCCTTCTTCCTCTTTGGAAAAAATTCCTTTTCTTATTCCTCTATATAAATACAGTAAACATTCATTCAGCTAAAATCAGGAACAGAGGCTGCACGCCTGGAACCCAATACGCACCAGATACATGGATCAATGGTACGTAATTACGCTTGAATAAAGAATGAGGTTTAGGCGGATGTCAGGGTGTTTTTTATGGTTCTCGGACAGACCCAGTGAGGCATGGACCATATTTTGCTCCGCCCTTTAAACCCAAATAGCGACAGCCTTTAAAGGGCGTACCTTACACAAAATAGAATGTTGGTTACGTATTGTAATCCCAGATTCTATGAGTGTAAGTGTAGCTCTTTAAAACCTGGGCCTCACTGGTTCTCAAATGGCTAAAGAAAAGAATATGCCTTTGGGAGTCGAGCTCCGGTCCAGACGCACTTTAGCGGACCAGGCAGGGCACACAGCAGGTGGGTGCGGACTAGAAGTTTTTAGTGTTCTGCGCGTTGTGCGTGGGTAAACCCAAATAACGTCATCCTTTAAAGGGCTACGCTTACACTCATAGAATCTGGTGTTACAATACGTAACCAATGATTTTGATTTTCTCTGTAATTAAAGAAACACCACCGACCTTATTATTGTGTAGATACAGTACTAACTCACCTCAGAGCTTTTCAGATTGTTCATCACTTCACTTTCAGAAGAACAGAGTTAGTGAAGCATCTAAATATGCTAGTAGATGTAGCTAAATATACTAGTATAAATATGCTAGTAGATGTAGCTAAATATGCTAGTAGATGTAGCTAAATATGCTAGTAGAAGTAGCTAAAAATGCTAGTAGATGTAGCTAATATACTAGTACCGGTAGATGTAGCTAAATATACTAGTAGATGTAGTTAAATATACTAGTAGATGTAGCTAAATATACTAGTAGATGTAGCTAAATATGCTAGTAGATGTAGCTAAATATGCTAGTAGATGTAGCTAAATATGCTAGTAGATTTAGCTAAATATACTAGTAGATGTAGCTAAATATGCTAGTAGATGTAATCTGCAGCCACTTCTTCAGCTCGTCCTCTATCCCTCGTCCTCAGCAGGCAGCAGTATGATTATCAGAATCAGAATAAATTTTATCATTGCACCAAGGTAGCTACAGCGAGAACATGTACGCACAGTCGCCCAAAAGATGGACTAAGTGTGCGAAGCTGCAGCTATTTTTTTCAGGGTAGCCTTCTTATTCTTATCAGAATAATAATCTTAGATATGAAAAGGAAGAACCATGAGGGTAGATAGTGGTATTACAAAAAAGATCTTTCACATCTTGTCTATCAGAACACGGGGGTGGGGGGTTACAGATTCAGATAAGCTTGATTGTTGATTTTCTTCAGGCAAACAGATTTTTTCCCTTCAGCCTTGAGTCCATCTGGATGATCTGTTTCCCAAATGGCCTAATTGTGGGAATCCATTCCACTGATCCATGCTATGAGTCTCCCCCAAGTTCGAACCCACCATGCTGACGAGCCCCAGAAGCCGCAGGTGGCCTGCGATTCTCATAAATCGCCTCCACCTTGTGGTTTAGCTCGTAAATCAGCTGATTTTGCAAGGTCATGGCACAGATCAAACCTTCACACTGGCTCGGAAGCTTTGCCATGGCCGAAACTGCTGCCTTCTTCAATTTCCGATAGAACAGAACCCCTCCAATACCAAAAAGCAGAGTCCCCACTATCATAAATCCAATTACGTAAACATCTTCAACGTCCTCCTGAGACAGGACTGAGAGACACATCACCTGCCATACTCCCCACGAGTCCATGACGTATCCCGCAGTGTGCGTCTGAGCTGGACACGCTGGTTCCCCCGGACCTTGTCGTTTTGTTGAAAAAATTTTGTCAATAGAGTTGATCGTCCATGATACCAGATCCATAATCTTAATTTA
>JBBPBX010009971.1:0-10120 GCA_038048925.1 Garcialebias charrua
TATTTTACAACCCTTATTATGAACAACAGGTCACATGGCTGTTGATTTGAAAGCTTCCTCAACATCATCTGCTGTCAGATTCCTAAGCTGGAATGTTAAAGGTCTTAATAATCCGGTGAAACGGTCTAAAATATATTCTCATATGAAACGCCTGAATCCAGACGTAATATTCCTACAGGAAACACATTTGCAAAATTCAAATCAGGTCAGGCTTAAATATCCATGGATTGGGGAGATTTACCATTCGAGCTTCAACTCAAAAGCCAGAGGAGTTGCCATACTATTTAATAAGAATATTCATTTTACAGCATCAAAAATAATGAAGGATACAAATGGCAGATTTCTTATAATCGCGGGCTCTCTGTTCCATACCCCCGTTTTATTAGTGAACATTTATGCACCAAACTTTGATAACCCAGACTTTATAAACAATTTAGTAAGCACACTTCCATATCTTGACACTCATCTGTTAATTTTAGCTGGGGACCTGAATTGTGTTATGAACACATCATTAGATCGCTCTTCGTCTCGGCCCTGCACACAGTCTAATATGTCTAAATCTATTTTGGATTTTATGTCCCAAAATGGTTAAATCTGGTCATCTGGACAGTTTATTTTTTGGAGAAATGTTTTGTCTTTCATCCAGAAGACTTCATCAGTCTGAGGCCTGCCAACCCAGACCTGTCTTATAAATAGCACCTCACTGATGTGTTTCACGCCAGTCCTCTGTGGAATTCCCAGAAACTGGCTTTACACATGCAAAAAGGGACTGTCTATCCAAAACAGTCGGGCTGGCTTGAAACACGTCAGTGAGGTGCTATTTATACAACAGATCAGGGTTGGCAGGCCTCACACAGATGACGGCTTTCGAATGAAAGACGACACGTTTCTCCCAAAAAGAAACTCTCCAGATGACCTGATTTAACCTTTGTGTGATTTTGTCATACAGTTTCGCCAAAGAGATCCCTCATCGTTTTGTGCAGCGGTGTCCAGTCTCAGTCCCCGAAGGCATCCTGCATGTTTTAATGGTTTTCCTGCTCCAGCACCACTGATTCAATGGTTGAATGACCTCTTCAGCATGTCCTCAGTGCTGCAGAAGCCTGTTAATCACCCAGGCAATGAAATGATAAGTGATCAAGCAGAAAAACATCTAAAGCCTGTGGGACAGTGGCCCCAGAGGAGCAGCACTGGACACCACTGTTTTAGAGTGACTTTAAGTGGAAGTGGGAGCAACAGACTTCGCTTCTCTCACATTATAAAATTTGCTTTATTCATATGATCAAAGCTGGGCGCCAGACCGCTAGGGAGCGCTAATGCGCTAATCCGCTTACAGCTGACCTAAACAATTATTCAGCGTTACAGCGGTTTGACTAACTTTTATAATTCATAAGCGGATTTGCGCTATTTTTATTTAAAATGCAGTACCGTTAATAACTAATTATCTATCAGTAAAAACGAAAAAAACTTATTTACGGGCCCGGACGACTGCTAACAGACCATATCCTGTCAGCGCCGGATGTGGTCCGTGACAAAAAAGCGTCCCCTCAGTCTCTTTGCTAGAGCGAGCGCTCTCAGTTAGCAGCCAGTGTGTTACTCTGCAGCCTTATTGCTTGTTTTCGAAGAGTCAGACGAAGAGTTTTTAACATGGAGGGTGAACTTATGGATGTTTCTCAGCGGCCTACGCGACGCGTCTGGATTTTAAAAAGTATTTCGCCATTTGCCCTCTTCAAAATGGCGGCCGCGACGGCCACAGAAGATAAGGACTTTCCATGAAAACACGGTAAAAACAATTATTTCTTTGCTGAGAAAAAATATATTTCTTAGCTGACTTTATAGCACAAGGTTTTTCTGAGCTTAACCGGTTCAAATGGTCAAATCTGCTGGATTAAAAAAAGTATTTCGCCATTTGCCCTCTTCAAAATGGCGGTTAGCGTGTTAGCATTAGCGTCCGCTAGCATTGGTAATACATAAGTGCTTTTGAAATTGCGGACCTAAATAAATCAATAAGTGCTTTAGAAATAGCGGAGCTAATTTTTGGATTAGCGCTGCCCAGCACTGCATATGATAAATGTTAAAATATTCCAGCTTATTTCAATTCAGTTTATTTATAAAGCGCCAAGTGACAACAGAAGTCGTCTCAGGGCACTGAACATTCACACACATAAAAAAAGCCGATTATTATCTGAGGAAGCAGCAGATTGAGTTGAATCTTCACGTCGTCACAGTCTCCCATCCTGAGCAAACACAAAGGAGACTGTGGAAAGGAAAAACTCACTTTTAACAGAAAGAAACGTTCGGCAGAACCAGGCTCAGGACGAGTGGTTCTGCTTCGACCGGCTTGGTTTGAGACGACAGAAAGGAGAAACGGACAATCACAGAATGACAGGACCAGGTGAACTTTCTATAGGAGGAAAGACAAAAAAACAAAACATGTTAAGATAGAAATAATTACAAATGCAAACAGGAAGAGCAGAGCAACAGCAGCAGAGGGAGGAGATTTGGTCAGTTTGTCCAGGAGTCTAAGCCTATAGCAGCAGAACTAAGGGACAGCTTAGGAAACTCAAGCCAACCCTAACTATAGGATTTATCAAACAGGAAAGTCTTCAAACTGGACAATGTGTCAGCCTCATGGACAGAAACTGGAAGTTGGTTCCACAAGAGAGGAGCCTGAGAACTGAAAGATCTTCCTCCCATTCTGCTGCTGGAAACTCTAGGAACCACAAGTAAACCTGCAGTCTGAGAGCAAAGTGCTCTGTTAGGAAAATATGGAACAATAAGATCTGTAATATAAGATGGAGCTAGGTTGTTGAGAGCTTTGTATGTTAGAAGTAAGAGTGCATTGTCTTTATAGGCGACTTATGAACGGGTCCATAATCAGCTTCAGGTTTGGTTGGATCACATTCAGGTACCATATTTTCCGCCGTACATGTCGTGCCGCCTTATAAGTCACATCAGTCCAAATATGTCTAATAAAGTGGAACAATCCATAAATATGTCGCTTCACCGTATACGTCGCAGGGCATACAAATTATGCAAAAAACAGCGACTTATAGGCCGAAAAACACGGTAAATACGATCAAATCTGCTGACGTGCGAAAGGAGACACCTTTTCTCTTCGGTTGCTACATCTTTCTGGCATTGTTATGTTTTAAATTGAATTCTGATTATATGTTTGTATTCTATTACAAATATTTTACTATTATTTGTTTACATTTTTTTTATAGTCAGCCCTTACACAGGGTAATTTTTTTCATGTCTACCAAAACGCTAAGTGCAGATGTTTGGCCGTTTTGGTTATGGCTGCAGTGAATCACAAGGTCACGCGATCTGAGCGTACTCTAGTGTTTTTGTATCACTCTATGGAGCAGACTGAACGTTTGCAAAGGTAGTGTACGACGTTTCTTGAGGTGCTTGATTCTTACGAACCGTTAGTGGCGTTTGAAAGAGAAGATCCTGGAGTCTTCGTTCCATTTTCGCCCCACCGTCACTCACGAAACACTTTTATTTTCTGTTTTTCTCCAAAAGGAACAAAAGCCGACGAGGCTCAGAAAAGCACCGAGTCGAATGTGCAGTTGTTTCCTTTCGCCGCTCAGGTAACAATGAGCCGGGGGAGCGTTCGCGTTGACGCAGCGTTTCCTGACAAATAAAAACGAGGGGACATATCACGGCGACTTCAACATACTGGGGTCACGCAAACCGTCTCCACACTGCACAGCTGCAGAGACGCACACACGCAGGCCAGAGGGTTCTAAATGTAACACGCGAAGCACGTTTGGGTTTCACTTCCTGTCTTTAACACAATGCCAGCCTGCTTATAGACCACGAGGAAGACTGTTCGCTTCAGTCGTTCATATGTGGGGAAAGCAGTGCGGCGTTGTTGTGCATGTTTTTTTCTCTGTGCACGTAAGAATGGACGGAAATCTTGATGTCATCAAGGAAGTTTTTGTTTGTTCTGAGCCCCAGGAACAACGTCTTGATGACAGATGATGTTGTTCCTCCTGAGTTGTTTCGAAGCAGAGTGAAGACACGCTCGTGTAGTATCTGTCTCACTCACAAGATCAAGACGTTGAACACATCTGCTTTTCTCAACATTAAAACATCTTAAAGGGGACCACAGATGCAAAAATCACTTTTTAATGTTTTTTTTACTCAACTTTGGGTATTTACTTCATAAAAAAACAGTCCTTGTGCCAAAAAAATGCACCCAGTGGTTTATTTACTCTAAGTAGATTTATTTATTTTTGATAAATACACCAGGATTCACACTTCCTGCAGTTATTGACGTCACAGGCCGTAGCCAATCACCTCAAACCTGAGTCCAGCCCCTCACCTAGCAACCCCTGGTTAGGCTCAACCCACTTCTGTATTAAACACATGACTGTTGTTTTTCATGATTTCATCTCATCTTTTGTTTATATGTTCTTAATTTCATGTGTACAGCACTTTGTTGCAGCTGTGTTTTTTTAAATGGCTTTATAAATAAAGTATAATTGTTATTTTTATATTTTAGTTCAATTTTTAGTGTATTTGCGATCGCTCCCAACGCGCAGCCGTCAAAAATTAAACGAGCGGACCCCCGGCGTAGGGACCAGCGGCAACGGGACCCTCTTCTGGCGGATGGAGCGGAGCTTCAATTGTACAGCCTCGCTGCAGCCTCGCAGCAGCGAGGACCTTCTCCTTACTGATTAATTTACGGGAGACACTTGGTGAACTTTGTTGTCTTGACTGGAACAGCGATAACTCCCAAAATCTCCGCGTGCAACGAGCGGAGCTGGCGAACACCGGAAGAGGAACAAGCTAACATTAGCTTCGGATTCGGGTGGTCTCATGCTAAAAGGAGCAGCTAATTGCGGCGCGCTCAGACGGGTTTCGGTAAGTTATCTTAAGCTAGCACTAACAGTAAGTCAAATGAGTAATAAAAAAAGAGCTAATTTTAAAACAACAACACATTACAGATACTGGCTGTTACAGAGGGCGTAAACAGATCTTTGAAGGGCGTGGACTTCAAGAAACCGGTCGTTCAAAACGAAAGTTAAAAATGGCAGAATTAAAAAGGGTATAATTAATTATCTAAGAATTATTTTGTGTATTAAAATGAATTAATATTGTCAAGATAGCACACAGACATAACATAAAAAATTTAAATACCTATATGTGGTCTCCTTTAAGACTCAGCAGGCTTAAAGCTGCACTGACATCATCTTGTAACTATGCATCATATTGCACTACATATATATGTTTTATCATTCAATTATGTTCGTTTTTGCAAACAAACTTATAAATATATTTAATTTTGATTTTAAATTGATTTTAAACTTCGCGCCGTGTTTATTCATGGGAAATCCGATTTCACACGAACGCAGCATATGTGACGTAAGGAGACGTAGAAGCAGTCTGTCAGCAGCTTGCCTGCAGCTCGCCTATTTTTTTTTTTTACTTGACAAATGCTGTTACGTTGTGTCGCCTTTGGGTGTTCTAATATCTAATATCATCAGTGAACAAGTGAGCCTTTTCACTTTCCCAAAAGAAGAAATACTTCGTCTGGGAATGGAATAAATAAAGCTGCCACCCCCCCTCGGAGCCTCCTCGCTTCCTGATAAGGTAAAAATCAAATAAATACGGGTGCAGACCTAAATTAGAACCTGCTGTTTCTTGTTCATCTAACTTTCTGCTTCCCAAACTGAAGACATGTACCGTATTCGTCGGTGTATAATGCGCTCCGGTGTATAATACGCTTTGTCCAATTTTTGGGAATAATTCATAAAAATCTGTACATAATACGCTTCGGTGTATAATACGCGCTGCCGTGACGTTCTTTTTTTATGGCCACTAGATGGCGCCAAACCCTCCCCAACGCCGACGTAACGCGTCACCGCTGACGTTACGCGTCACCGCTGACATTACGCGTCACCGCTGACGTTACGCGTCACCGCTGACGTTACGCGTCACCGCTGACGTTACGCGTCACCGCTGACGTTACGCGTCACCGCTGACGTTACGCGTCACCGATGAGACAACCCGGAAATGCGGTCCATTGTGCATTGCGAGCTGAATTTAATTAAAATTTAACTACAGAAACGCCTAAAATATATTTGTTAGCTGAATATATATGTTAATGTGTCTCTGTTTAATTTTTGTTAATAAATTATTACAAATAAGCTGAATTTAAAATGTAAACAACACGATGCGCGCACACACACAACAGGCCCACAGGCCCGGTTTGGAGTGAGAACTGAAATTAATTAAAATAAAACTACCGTACAGAAACACTTCAAAAAATATATATGTTAACGTGTCTCGGTTTAATTTTTGTTAAAGGGGACCACAGATTGCTTTTTAAAATTTTTATGGTATTTCTTTGGGGTTAAAAAACAGTGTTCATTCAATTTAATACACAAAATAATTCTTAGATAATCAATTATACCCTTTTTAATTCTGCCATTTTTAACTTTCGTTTTGAACGACCGGTTTATGATGAGGAGGTCTTGTGGCACGCCCTTCAAAGATCTGCTTACATTAACTCCGCCCTCCAAAGGCAGACGAGGAAGTCTGAACTCACGTTACTGCACGTTTCTTTTGCCTCCTTCTGACTCTCCCTCCCTCTGACTCTCCCTCCTTCTGCCTGTGGCGCAGCTGTAGGGGAGCAAAGCACACACACACACAAGCACAGCAGCACAGCGGGGGCTTTTTTATCTGCGTCCCTCCGAGGAGCACGTGCGGGCCGGCACACACACACATACACACACACACTCACAGCGGGCTTTCTTTTTATCAACACTACCTGACGCTCTGATGGAATTAAATAGGAGCTCCAAGTGATCTTGGCTCAGGCTGAACCTGTATGTGAGGACACACACACACGCGCACACACGGGTTTGGTTGCGTTAAGTAGTCTGTCCTGCTAATGACACATAAACCAACACACACACACACACACACAGAAACATGCGCATCTGTTCCCATCTGAAAACTATCAATTTTAAATCCATTATCTGCGCCACGAGGGTCAGAGAGTTAGCTGGCTAGACTCTGTGACATTTTTAGCCATGAAATCAGGAAAAACAACCGTCAACTCTTTTATACTGGAGTGGGTTGAGCCGCACCAGGGGTTGCTAGGTGAGGGGGCTGGACTCAGGTTCGAGGTGGGTTGTCCTCGCGCCTGTGACGTAACAGGCGCGATGATTTCAAAACCGAAACCTATCTTATCACAGTTAAATAAATCTACTTAGAGTAAATAAACCACTGGGTGCATTTTTTTGGCCTTAGGACTGTTTTTTTATGGAGTAAATACCCAAAGTTGAGTAAAAAAAACATTAAAAAGTGAATTTTGAATATGTGGTCCCCTTTAATAAATGATTAGAAATGAGCTGAATTTTGAACGTAAACAACACGATGCACTCACCCAGAAACGGTTGACTGCGCAGCAAGAGCTGAATTTAATTAAAATAAAACTACCGTACAGAAACACCTAAAAAATATATTTGTTAGCTGACTTTATAGCAAACGGTCTCCTGAGCTTAACTAAATGTGAAATCAGCTGGTCTGAGCTGGATTTTAAAAAATAGTTTGCCGATTTATTTCTTTAAATTTAGCTAAATAAACGCTTAAAAATATATTTCTTACCTGACTTTATAGCAGACGGGCTCCTGAGCTTAACCAAATGTGAAATCAGCTGGATTTAAAAATCCGTGGTGTGGTTTATGAGTGGTATCTTGCAAACAAAAACAGCGAACCTCACAGCTAATTGCGGCTACCGGTACATCCAGAGCAAGGAGCGGGCAGCGACAGAGTCAGTCCGACCAGAGGAGGCTTTTTTCGGACACATGAGCTAGAAACGTCTGGAAGTGGCCCTCTTCCTCTTCGCTCTCTGAGTCCTCTGCTGCGCCCATAGCGCCCATAGCGGACAAAACTGGTACTGCACCATTTTTGGCCAAAATAAAAAACTGAGATATCAGAGCCAAAAATGGGTCTAAAAATATGGGGGAAAAATCCATAAATAATACGCTTCAGTGTATAATACGCAGGATATTCAAATGAGCAATAAAAGAGCGTATTATACACAAACGAATACGGTAGCTCAAATATTCACTTAGACTGATAAATTTGTCGGGTTTTAAATTGTCCGTCCTAATATGTAAATGCAAAACCAGAGCCTTCTACATCTCGTTACATCACATATGCTGCGTTCGCGTGAAATCGGATTTCCCATGAATAAACACGGCGCAAAGTTTAAAATAAATTTTAAATCAAAATTAAATATATTTATAAGTTTGTTTGCAAAAATGAACATAGTTAAATGATAAAACATATATATGTAGTGCAATATGATGCATAGTTACAAGATGATGTCAATGCAGCTTTAACTCACCACCTAGCATTGTTTTTGACTAAAAATAAATAAATAAAAAACAGAAAATTCAAAATCAGAATATTTCCTGACATAAAATGTTTTTTTGAAAGATTAATACAGCTTGAATCTACCATGCAACACGGTGGATCAGTTGGTAGAGCTGCTGCCTCGGGGGGTGTCACTGGATCAAATCCCAGCCCGAGACCTTTCTGTGTGTAGTCTGCATGTTCTCCCCGTGCTGCGTGGGTTTTCTCCAGGTACTCCGGTTTCCTTCCACAGACCAAAAACATGCATGTTAGTCTGACTGGTAACTCTGAATTGTCCCTAGGTGAGAGAGAGTGAATGGTTGTTTGTCTCTGTGTGTCCCTGTGATGGACTGGAGACCTGTCCAGGTGTCCCCCACCTCTCACACAGTGATAGCTGAATATGGATATGGATGGATGAATGAATAATGGATGGATGATAATGGATGGATGTATAATGGATGGATGATGGATGGATGGATTATAATGGATGAATGAACAATGGATGGATGGATGATGGATGTATGGATGATAATGGATGGATAATTGATGAATGATGGATGGATGAATAATGGATGATGGATGATAATGGATGATGGATGGATGATGAGTAATGTATGGATGGATGATAATGATGGATGGATGATGGATAGATGATGGATGGATGAATAATGGATGAAGGAATAATGGATGGATGGATGGTGGATGAATTAAGGATGGATGGATGAATGAATAATGGATGATGGATGGATGAATGAATAATGGATGATGGATGAATGAATAATGGATGATGGATGGATGGATGAATGAATAATGGATGATGGATGGATGATGAGTAATGTATGGATGGATGATAATGATGGATGGATGATGGATAGATGATGGATGGATGAATAATGGATGAAGGAATAATGGATGGATGGATGGTGGATGAATTAAGGATGGATGGATGAATGAATAATGGATGATGGATGGATGAATGAATAATGAATGGATGGATGAATGAATAATGGATGGATGAATGAATAATGGATGATGGATGGATGAATGAATAATGGATGATGGCTGGATGAATGAATAATGGATGATGGATGGATGGATGAATTAAGGATGGATGATGGATGAATGAATAATGGATGATGTATGGATGAATGAATAATGGATGGATGGATGAATGAATAATGGATTCGTGATGATGGATGATGGATGGATGAATGAATAATGGATGGATGGATGAATGAATAATGGATTCGTGATGGATGGATGATGGTTTGAACTTCTTGCAGGGCAGCAGGAGGGTTAAAATAAAAAAGAGTTCATTCCTGTCAGTGACGTGTCAACTTTATTTTTCACTTAATATTTAAATATTTAAAATGTTGTTTAAAATTGTGGGAGTGGTGGTGCAGAGGTTAAGAAGGTGAGCTTGTGATCGGAAGATCGCCGGTTCAAGCCCCGGTACCGACAACATCAAAAATGTGGGTGGGATAAGTGAAGCGGTCACACCTGTCTCCACCCTCATCTGCCCCACTCTGGGCCCTTGAGCAAGGCCCGTAACCCACACCCTCTGCTCCCCCGGGAACCCTAGATCAGCTCTCTGCTCCACACAGAGGGCTGTGGTTGTGTCAGGAAGGACGTCCAGAGGAAACAATCACCAAGTCTTTGTGCGCGTTAGTTTGCTGTGGTGACCCCTGAAGAAGGAGCACCAAAAGAAGATTATTATTATTAATTTTAATATTTAAAAATAGTT
>JBBPBX010009971.1:15888-36617 GCA_038048925.1 Garcialebias charrua
CCTCTCGCACAATGATAGCTGGACAAGGACCCAAAAAAAAAAAAAGTAGGTAATTATAATGGATGAATGAATGAATTAACTGCATGTTTAAACTCATAAACCCAAACAGTATGTTTACTAATCATCACTTCTTCAGAAAACAGTCTTTTCAGGAAAAGTGAGTAAATGTCAGGAACGGTGTGTTGTTTAGATGAACCCAGTATGCAGGCAGGCAGGACTCAGAGACACAAGGAGTGAAATAAATAAAAATACTTTAATAATACAAAATAAAGATGCTGACGTGGCAGCTACTTACAAAACTAGGGAAACTCTCAAGGGAAACCATGGAACGGGAAATGAGACAAGAAGACATCAGACGAATCACAGACAATGCACCGACGACGAACAACACAAAGACGCAGATGCAGCCTCGCTTCACAGTCCTCACCGGGGGACAAGATGGATACTGATTGCTGACGTCATGATTGACAGCAACAAGGCAGCGATGGCGATGAATCAATAAACAATGGACATCAAAGACGCTGAATTCAGGAGGTAAGTCAGCCGTAGCCGTACTGTGAGAGGAGAGATACTTTTTAAATCTCACCAGGACTCCCGCTCTTGTTCCACGTCTTTTGCGTCGCTTGTTGCGTGGCGACGTGCTGGCGTTACGGTGTAGGAAGGCTGGAACAGACGCCAGGAAAGGTGGAGGTGGTGGAGGCTTAAAATGTCCATATTTGTCCGTAGTCGGTGCGTTGAGTAGCGAGTCTCGTATACTTAGAAGAGTTGAGCGATCATAGACCAGAAGCGAGTATGCATCGTCGATGAAAAAAAGGCAAAACAGAAACAACAGTAAAAAGTACAGGGGCCTCATGTACAAAGACTTGCGTGGACTTCTTACTGAAACGTGACGTATGGTCAAATCCAGAAAACGGCGTACGCACAAAAAAAATCCAGATGTATCAAACTGTGCGTACGCCGGAATCCACGCACATTGCTTTTGTACATCACAATCAACGTGGAATTGAGCGCACATGAGAGAGTGGCCGACTCCACCTTTGACACGCCTCCATATAAATATGCAAATTCATTTAAATATGCCCTGCACCAGAGGAATGTCGTCTTGTCCCATCATGCATCACGTTCTTCAACTGCTAAAACAGCTAAAAATAAACAAAAAACAAGAATTTAAGCTGTGCAAAACTATTCAGTCTTTCTGTTTTTTATATTTTTTGCAGGTTATATTCTAATTGCGTCCATGTGGATGTAATAATTGTTAATCATGTGTGTTTGGTGTGAACAATAATGATTTTCACATCATGAACAGTTTCTCAGAATCACCTCTAGGTGTCGCCAATGGAACCAAAACCACAGAAACGTGTGTACGCCAGCCCTGGAGTTGGCGTGGGGCTGCGCACATTTCCACGTTCAGTTCTGTTTTGATACATACAGAGTTTTGCATGGAAAATGGCGTACGCAAGGTTTTTGTGCGTGCGCACCGTTGATACATAAGGCCCCAGGAGAGCAAGTAGACGGCGTACCATCAACAAAGGCGCCATCTTGGATACTGGTAGGTAGTTTGCAGTGGTGGGCACCAGCCCGCTAAAGCGCAAATCTGCTAATTGCGGACCCAAACAATTTATTTGCGCTTTAGCAGATTTACTAATTTTTATAATTCATAAGCAGATTTACACTTTTTCTATTTAAAATGCAGTACCACTAATAACTAATTATCAGTATTCATTATCTTGAACAGTGGAAAGTTTAACTGTTATGAATCACAATGTACATGATCCATTCTACAGCTCCCCTCCCAACTAACAGCAATCATTGAGAGAAGGTATATGCCCATTCTTCCTGTTGCTTTCAGTCATGGTTCTGATTTTACAGACATTTCCCACAATGCTGCTGTGTCTGCTTACGTAGCAGGAAGGCAATGGTTAATGTTTCCTGTACTCCGTGCTTTGCTTTCGTCATGTGCCCATAATGCATTGCAGCGCTTCAGTTTTCCAGTAAACAGTTTTAAAATTACTTTATCGATGCATTTTTAATGAAAAATCTACAATAAACAAAAGAAAAAGACAAAGAAGCAGCCGAAATAGCAATCCTCAACACATTCAACAACTTTTTAATTTTTAGACCATGAGCGAAAGGTCTATTGTAGGAAATGACATCCCCAGCGATTCGCGGTTTTAGATAGGATGAAGGTGTATAACAGTTTATGTACTGCTAGTTGGCAGTGTATTGCAAATATTGCATAACTTATTGTTGGCTACTAAGTGTTAAATTGAACTTGCGCTTTAAAATTAGCTTCCGTTAGTTTTCCTAAGACATAAGCACTTTTGAAATTGTGGACCTAAATAACTTAATAAGCGCTTCAGAAATTGCGGAACTAATTTTTGGACTAGCGCTGCCCACCACTGGTAGTTTATACACATAAGGCAGAAATTAAAGATTACCCTTTAAAAATAAAAAATAAACTTTTTCTTGGTAATACAGGATTTAAAAAAAAAATCCTCTATCTCTATGTAAAGATATATGGGTGGTGTTTTTACTTCATTTTTTTGGTTTTTATTGTATTTTCAAGGCAACATTCACTGCAAACAGGACTAGCCATTTTTCTGTCTAAAATACACATTGTTGATGGTGAAAACTTCTGTGCTCAGCATGCACTCTTACAAGTTTCACAGCAACACAGCACAAACTGGGTTTTATTCTGCTGGCAGAAAACAAGCGTCTCAGAATAACTCAGTGGAAAAGAGCATCCTCCAGCTTGCTCGTCAGCTGTGAAAAACACAGCTTAATACATCATTGATACTTTCTAGTACAGTGTGATATATTTAGTACTACTTTTTCTAGTACAGTGAATACTTTTTCCCACAAAGACCAAACTGCTAAAAACTAAAGTTTTCAAAATTTAACCTGTCAGAAGTGCTGTGTAATAACTAGATAATTATAATTTATTTATAGTTATCGTATTATCTAAAGTCCAACATTAATTGAGGACAGCCTTGTTTAATCTAAAATGACAAAATGCCTACTTTTTAATTTAAAAAAAACTTTAAAAGCGTAATGAGAACCAAGATCAGAGGAAATGTTAATGCTGCTGCCAGCGGTTTATTATAGTTGCCATGGTAACTACTCACTTTCGTTTTGAACAGCACACCTAATAATACAGACAGAAATGCAGAGTAAAAAGCAAGCCTCAAGTAAACAGCTGTTGTGTAAAAAACTATGAGTTGTGCTGAAAGAATCCCTGAACTGTAAGCAGTGGGAACTTCTGATCATCATTCATCGTTTTTATGTTTCAACAGGATTTCTTGTAGGAGATGTGAAAATTAACAGGTCTCTCTTGTAAATGAGTCCTCGATGCTCAATGAGACTAATCTGTGTAAATAAAGGTTGAATGAAAAAACAAGTTAAAAAGACACTTCATGTCCAGTTTTGAAGAGAACATTCTGAGCTCAGATACAATGGAAGTCAATGAGAGGTTGGTTTGTGCACTGTATTCTTGTGGCTAAATGGATGGAGCAGGCGTCCTCCAATGAGAGAGTCAGAGAGTTGACTCCATCATATATGTCAAAGTGTCCCTGGGCAAAACACTGAACCCCTCATTGCCTCTGATATGCCCCATTGGTGTATGAATGTGATCTAAAGCACTGATGACTGTGGATGGGTAAAAGAAGGCACACATTGTGTTGTAAAGTGCTTTGAGGAGCGTATAGTTGACTAGAAAGGGCCATAAAAGAACAGTCCACTCAATAGCAGTGAGTTAAGGCTCGGATATAGTCGCGCTTTGGTCCGCAAGCTGGAGCGCGCGTGCTGCGCGCGCACTGTGCATGCGTTTATAGTGTAGCACGGCAGAGCTTGGCAAAGTGCTGTTCTTTTACGGACCAGCAGGTGGCAGTACCCTCTAAAACCTGTGCATATGTTGCAAGAAAGGGTGTAGAGGAAGAAATCTACCGTAGAAGAAGAACTGTTTGAAATCACACAACAAAAACAAATAGCTTTCTGCTCGCGTGCTGAACTGTTGTCTTTATTTGCGGCTTTCAATGCATGGAGTCAGCGGAGGAGAAAGCGATCACGTGACTTTTGGCGAAAAAACAAAAGAAAAGTCCGACTCCAGATCAGGAATGAAGGAGAATTTTAACATTTTGTGTCACAAAACATTCCTCCATGCCTCGCGACGCCGTTTCCACGACCACAGCGGCGCAGACAGCTGCAGATTCTGGCGTGAAGACTGTCGGTGAGGTCCACACCCGACCTGTCAATCAATTTGGCGCGCGCGCTAGGCTTGCGGAGCTTCAAAATCTAGGAGGTGCACGACCACGCGCGAAACCAACGCGCTGGCCAAAGCGCGGGGGCGGGGACTTCGCGATTGCGTCACTTTGGCCGCGCGCCCTATGCGACGCGTCAACTATATCCTAAGCTTTACGCTCTGCATGGAAGAAAGCTAAATATCTGCATTTTGATGTATAAACAATACATAATATATTATAATATATAATATGATATGATAAAATGGTATGGAATATATAATATATCTGTATAACTGTATAAGAGGTGTAACATTTGTGAGGAAAAAAGTTTGTTCACAACAATTTAGTAACATTTACAAAGCTCAAATGCTAGTTATCATCACACTACTGTAGGATGAACAATCCATGAGAAGATCCTTACAAATCAAAAAAACATTAAAAGCGGCTGTGTGAAAGCTGTGAAAAATATCAAGATGCCAGTTCACTCATGTTTTTCTTTGACTCGTTTGAATAATGAATTCTGTTTCTACTGTAAACCAGAGCTCTGGGTTTTCTCACTCCTTCCAACAGAATGTCACTGATGTCTATGTGAAAACAGCTTGCAGCTGTTGTGAACTCCGTCCACGCTGGACTGCTACCAAACATCAGAGAAGCTCACTATTTATGACTGAGCTGCATGTTTTCATGTATTTTTAGCACAAGCCTTTTCAGATCTGCAGGAGTAGCTGTGAATGGAAAATTGTGACTGAAACAAAAGTATAGCATGTGAATAGTAATATTAAACGCTTATGCATTGGCTCGTTTAATGATTTGGTTTGATTCCTAAACTCGTAAAATGGCATGACATTAGTCACATTAAAGAACTTGTGCCTAATATGAAGTTGCCGTGATGATTTTTCCCACCACAGCAATATTATAGTTGCATATGCAACTGCATCTGTTTTATTCAAACAATACATTCAGCAATATATGATAAAAGGCAGGTTTTTGTTTCATTCTCTTCTAGAGCTTGTGAAAAATTAAAAAATAATAATTTGCTAGAGTCTGCTGCACAGTAGTCACCTTGGACTGAGCTTTAAAGTTGGTACCATGACTTTGAGAGGGATTTGCAGCAAGTATTGCTGACGGCTTAGTTTAATGTTGATTAAGTTAACTTCAACCACAAATTCAAGCAAGGATCAGGCATTGATGGTTGGATAAAAAAAAGCTAATCTGGGCTTGCTGGTCTGACAGGAAACATAAATTAGTTCTGTTTTAACATGTCTTACACAGACGAGTCAAACCGTTTCTTATAAATTAAATGAAAAACAAGAAGTATTGAAGCCCTTTCCTGCTTGTTTCCTGCACTTCCACAGTGACTTTGTTGTGGCCTTCAAAAACACAAACTCGTCTCAGTAGCACAACCAAATGTTTCTGTACACAAGTAATTTTGTGTTTGTTTTTTCATATAAAAACCAGACATTCAGAAGAAAGCACAGACGCTTTAGTTAGGATTTTTACACTGTCGTTTTCCACATAAGTGAGAGATTTTGTGCTGAATAAACACTCGTACTAAAGGTAGGAGAGAAGCAGATTGCGGTTTTCTCTTTACAACATAGAGAAAAGCAGATGAACTTCTTGGTAATAATACCACATGTATTTGTATCGAGCAGTGAGTACAAAGTAACATACAGGTCAGCAGAAACAACACCAGCTCACAGTAAATGCTGCAGATGTGCTGTGTTAGCACGTTCTCTCGTCTGCTTGTTTTTTGTAAGAAATTTGGAAATGTGTCAGACGTGAAATCTCTGCAAGCGCTCTGCCGTACGCAGAGTTTGGGTTCTCACATCAGAACACCTGTGGAACGATGCAGAACTGCAGCGAATGTGAGAAATCAGCTGAAAACAAAGACTGATCAATCAATGTGATCTCAATGAAATGTGGAGTCGGTGTTTTGAAGCTTCAGCGTTTTATCTTGGCTGCTTTTTTAACAGTATGATTAAACACGGACCAGTGGCTCGTTCAGAAATCAGTAAAACCTAAACACCAAGTTAAAACTTACCAGTTGTAATAAAACTTGTTTTCTTAATGTGCATTTATGACATCGTGGGTCACTTGAATTCATTTTTTATCGATTATGGAGCGCCTCAGCTCTGCAGACACCTGAACTGAGTCTCCGGACATTCTGAAGTGTGGTTCTGTTGGAGGAGTATTTAGTATCTTACCTGTCGCAGATAGCATGTTTTACATATTCAGGCTCTGTTTGAAAAAACAGAGTTTTGTTCACTCTGACCATCTTGACAAGCTGATGGTGGCTTGTCTGAGCAGAAAAGCGAATCACTAATATTTGAAGACTGCTCCAATCTTCAGAATTTCACAGTATTTCATGCAAATGTTATTTGTTCTATTTTTGCACATATAGTAGTCAACTTTGGAATACACCATCAAGATGTGCAGGTGTGGCTATTGAGACTAATGAGACATAATGACGAACACCTGAGATGGTTGGGATTGGGAGCAGGTGTAGCAAGGTTTATGAAGAAAACGCACTGTGGAAGGCAGGACACAAGAATCTAAAGAAAGAGACAAGGCAGACACAGAGTCTCACAGAAAGCAGTATAACATGCCTGTTTTTGGCTGCTCTCAGACTATTGTTAGCTTGGCAGTTCTATCAAACATAAAGTCAGTTTCTCCTAAACAAGACCAATTAAAGAGCTTTTCAACAAGTAAGAAAATACTGTCGTACATGCACCACTGAAACTCTTTTCAAAACTAGTAAAACTACGTTGAAGAAAGAATGGTAAATGGACTGTACTTATACAGCTCCTTTCTATCTCATCAAGACTCAAAGCTCTTTACAACACATTCTGTGACTCACTCAACTAGATCTATATAAAGAATAATCAGAGCTTTATCACATTCATACACCGATGGGACACATATCGGAGGCATAGAGGGGTTCAGTGTCTTGCCTAGGGACACTTCAGCATGTGACTGCTGGTGGAATTGAACCCCCAACTCTTGCATTGGAAGACGACTGCTCTAACCACTCATCCACAGTTGCCCCAAATCAATGCAAGCTTATGACCCGTGCTCACTGGGAAGTCCTCGTTCATGGAAAGTAGTTGTAATTAGGGCTTTAACAGACTACTCGAGTAATCGACACATCGATTCCTAGGACATCTATCGAGTTTTTTTATTTCACATTGAGTATTCGTAGAGACGTCATCACGCCGCAGTTACAGAACAGAAAATGAATCAACTTCCTGTTTGGAGCACACAGCGAACCGGTGTTACACCAAATTCTGTGACCACTGTATATTGTGATCATAGGGGGCGGTGTTGCATAAACTGTTGCAGGTCACAGAATATAGTGTAACACCGGGTCCAATCGACCAAACCAGAACCAGCTTCCTCTGACCTTGTTTCACAAACAAAAGCAAAAAATATGAATCTCTAAACCTATAAAAAAAAACTATGAGCATAATTATCTCTAAAACTAAACCTAATACATGCACATGCACATGCACATGTACATGCGTATAAAACTGATACCTAATACAGCACTGCTGGTGGTGCGGAGTGGTTGATTACCCCACTGTTTTTAAGTTTCATTTTTGACGAGTTGCACGTTTATTTCACTTTTGCAGCTTAATAAAAATAACTATAGTTTTAGTCAAAGGTGGGCGCAGACCGCTAGGTAGCGCTAATGCGCTAATCCGCTTATAGTGTACCTAAACTATTTGTCAGCGTTACAGCGGATTAACTAACTTTTATAATTCATACGCGGATTTGTGCTATTTTTATTTAAAATGCAGTACCGCTAATAACTAATTATCTATCAGTAAAAACGAAAAAACTTATTTACGGGCCCGGACGACTGCTAACAGACCATATCCTGTCAGCGCCGGATGTGGTCCGTGACAAAAAAGCGTCCCCTCAGTCTCTTTGCTAGAGCGAGCGCTCTCAGTTAGCAGCCAGTGTGTTACTCTGCAGCCTTATTGCTTGTTTTCGAAGAGTCAGACGAAGAGTTTTTAACATGGAGGGTGAACTTATGGATGTTTCTCAGCGGCCTACGCGACGCGTCTGGATTTTAAAAAGTATTTTGCCATTTGCCCTCTTCAAAATGGCGGCCGCGACGGCCACAGAAGATAAGGACTTTCCATGAAAACACGGTAAAAACAATTATTTCTTTGCTGAGAAAAAATATATTTCTTAGCTGACTTTATAGCACAAGATTTTTCTGAGCTTAACCGGTTCAAATGGTCAAATCTGCTGGATTAAAAAAAGTATTTTGCATTTGCCCTCTTCAAAATGGCAGTTAGCGTGTTAGCATTAGCGTCCGCTAGCATTGGTAATACATAAGTGGGGGCGGCCGTGGTGTAGTGGTAATGGCAGTCGTCTCCCGATCGGAAAGTTGGCGGTTCGACTCCCGGGACCCGCACCATGTGTCGTTGTGTCCTTGGGCAAGACACTTAACCCTGAGTTGCTCCCGGTAGGACTGGAAAGCACCTTGCATGGTAGTCTGCCGCCACCGGTTTATGAATGTGTGTAGCATTCAATATATGTGTAGCACTTTGAGATTTTCAGTAATGAAAAGTGCGTTATAAATTGAATTAATTATTATTATTATTATTATTATTATTATTATAAGTGCTTTTGCGGACCTAAATAAATCAATAAGTGCTTTAGAAATAGCGGAACTAATTTTTGGATTAGCGCTGCCCAGCACTGGTTTTAGGTTTCCTGTGATTTATCTGCAGTATGATAAAAACTCCACGTGGAAAACCTAGTGAAGAAACTGAAAGTTAAACTGGGTTTCTTTTTCAGAAACAGATCATGTCTATCACTGAATGTTAGGAAACGCCTTGTATCTGTGACTTTCCTTCCCTCCATTGATTACGGTGACATTCTCTACATGAATGCTCCTACAAGCACCCTGCGGATGTTGGATGTTGTCTATCATGGTGCACTAAGATTCATAACTGGTTGTGATTATCGTACCCACCACTGCACCCTGTATTCACTGGTTAACTGGACATCATTAACCTCACGCAGACTCTTCCACTGGTACATTTTCATCTTTAAATCACTTCTTGGTCTGCTGCCCTCATACATCTCCTCCTACATGTCTTTGCGTGAGTGCAGCTACAGCGTGCGCTCTCAGGACATGATTACCTGCAGTGTTCCGTCAGTGAGGACTGAACTTGGAAAAAGGGCCTTCTCCTACTCCGCTCCTGCTTCATGGAATATCTTACAAAAAGATCTGAAGCTCTCGACCTTGACTTCTCTAAATGGTTTTCAGAATCTGTTGGAATCCTGGCAAAAACCAATGCAGATTTGTTCCTGTCTTTGATTTTATACATATACCTTATAATGTTTTGCTAGTTTTTTGATACTTTGTTAAAAAAAATATATATATATATATATATATATATATATATATATATATATATATATATATATATATATATATATATATATATATATATATATATATATATATATATATATATATATATATATATATATATATATATATATATATATATATATTTTTCTCTCTCTTTTGTTTTCTATTGTTTATTGTTTGATTGTTTATTGTTTAAGGAAATTCTACCATTGCTGTTCATTGTTCTTTAGTTTTAGCAGGTCGCTTTCGTAAATGAGCCCATGAGGTTCAAAAGATTTACCTGACTACATGTAAATAAAGGTTGAATGAATAAATGGTAGGAGCATAATATACACTCCCAATGTTTTGTTGGTCTTTTTTTTGTTGTAAATATTACAATGAATGGATGGATGGATGGATGGATGGATTAAATGACGTTTTATTTTGCTTTTTTTTGCTTTTTAAGATCCTATGACATCATCAACCACTCGAGTTCTACTCAAGCTTTATTATATTAATGTCGAGTTAAAAATTATGTACTCGTTCAACCCCTAGTTATAATCCGCAATCCCTATCACAAGCAAGGTTCAGTGGGTTACCCTCAGTGTGGTGCGCATGCAGCCCTGGACATCTAAGGGCATCACAGACCTATTATTTCTCATTCTTGCGTGGTGCAACTTGTCCCTCTCAAGTTAGACGCAAATTGCACGGGGCCTCATAAGTAGTTAGCAAGCCAGACTCTCATTCGTTATTGGAATTAACCAGACAAATCACTCCATCAACTAAGAATGGCCATGAACCACCACGCAGAGAATCGAGAAAGAGCTATCACTCTGTCAGTCCTTTCCATGTAAGGGCCAGGTGAGGTTTCCTGTGTTGGGTCAAATAAAGCTGCAGGCTCCACCCTGCCATTCCATCAATTCCTTTAAGTTTCAGCTTTACAACTATGCTTCCCCAGAACCCAAAGACTTTGGTTTCCCAGTAAAAAAGAAGAAAGAAAGTGCAATGTGTTGTCATCACTGTATGATCCCATACATGATACGTGTCAATATCAACAATTTCAGTTCAGCATCTACAGCACTTCAGTGGGGGGTAACGCAGGGGTCCATCTTCAGTCCCCTTCTCTTTTCGTTATACTTGCTGCCACTAGGTGCTATTTTCTGCAAACACAACATAGCCTTTCATTTCTACGCCGATGATTGTCAAATTTACTTCCCCCTGAGGCACAGAGGCTCACGCTCTGTTCAACCTCTTCTTGACTGCCTGGCCGACATCCATGATTGGATGGCCTCAAACTTCTTAAGTTTCAACGAGAAGAAGTCTGAAGTCATGTTGTTCCACCCCAATGGCTCATTCATGTAGGCCTACCATGACATTGACCTTCTCTCTCTAGCCCCGCTAGAGAAACAAAGGGTCACTAATCTGGGGGTGACAATGGACCCTTCCCTGAAACTTAACAGTCATGTAAACATGATTGTTAAATCCTGCTTTTTTTCAGCTGAGGCAGCTGTCTATGTACGATGAAGCCCATACTATCCAAAAAGAACCTTGAGACAGTAATCCATGCTCTCAAAACATCAAGGCTTGATTACTGCAATTCACTTCTGTTAGGAATCAGTCAGTCCTCCATCGCATGTCTACAGCTGGTCCAAAATGCTGCAGCTCGATTTTTAACTGGTACAGGCCATCAAGAGTACATCACACCAGTTTTGGCCTCCCTGCACTGGCTACCCATTCTTCTTTGGATCCAGTTTAAAATACCGTACTTTTCGGCGTATAAGTCACTTTTTTTTTTACTAATTTGCATGTCCTGCGACTTATACGGCGAACAGACATAGTTATGGATTTTTTCCCAAATTTTTAGACCCATTTTTGACTCAGATATGACCGTTTTTCATTTTGGCAAAAAAATGGTGCAGTACCACTTTTGTCCGATAGGGGGCCACTTCCAGACCGTTTCTAGCTCATGTGTCCGAAAAAAGCCTCCTCTGCTTGGACTGACTCTGTCGTTGCCCGGCCTCCTGCTCTGGAGGTAACTACTAGCTGTGTTGTTAGCTGTGTTTTTTAGCAAGATAACTCACAAACCACACTGCAGATTTTCTTGAAACTTACAGAGCCTAATTATTTGGTGGTCATTTACAAACTGTTAGCTGCAGAAGATGTTTAGAGCTAAATAAAAAAATCGCTCTTTTAGCATGTTGTTAGCAGTAGCTACCTAAACGGATACTATTTGCCTAATAACTCATAAACCACACTGCAGATTTTCTTGAAACTTACAGAGCGTAATCACTTGGTGGTCATTTACAAACTGCTAGCTGCAGAAGATGTTTAGAGCTAAAAAAAATAGCTCTTTTAGCGTAAACAGATACCTAATGTTCAGATAAACAGCTCTTAAACCACTTGACGGATATTTTTTAGGCTTACAGAGTGTAATTATATGGGTTTAATTTACAAACTGTTGCCCTGTATAAGACATTTGAGATCAAATTTGTTTTATTAGAGACGCAACCGTGTCGAGTTAGCTTCGATTTATTTCCGTGTATATCGTAATTAATAGCTCTTAAACCACTCGGCAGACATTTTTTAGGCTTACATAGTGTAATTATATGGGTTTAATATTACAAACTGTTGGCCTGTATAAGACATTTGAGATAAAATTTGATTTATTTATAATTTATTTTCGTAGCGCACGCGACCGTTTGGAAGACGTCAAACCAAAACAATTTATAATCCAGCAGATTTGACCATTTCGTGAATTGATTAAGGAACGGTTAAGCTCAGGAACCCTTGTGCTATAATGTCAGCTAAGAAATATATTTTTTCTCAGCAAACAATTGTTTTTACCGTGTTAATCTTGTAAAGTCCTTCCTGCTGGCTCGCTTCTGTGGCCGCCATTTTCAGCAGGGCAAATGAGGCGCTGACGCGTCGCGTAGCAGTGACGCATAATAGAGGCGACTTATAGGGCGAAGCGACGTATTTATGGATTTTTCAAAATTATTGCCAATAATTGGACAAAGCGACTTATACACAGAAGCGACTTTTATGCCAAAAAGTATGGTACTTATGTATGTTTTTAAATCTCTGAACAGTTCCGCTCCACCTTATCTCACTGACCTTCTGCAGCCATATGTCCCACCATGCTCTCTGAGGTCAGCAGACCAGATGTACCTGTCAGTCCCAGAAACTCTTTGTAAGTTCAGAGGTGACAGGGCTCAGTTGCAGGTCCAAGACTGTGGAATGAGTTGCCACTGAGTGTCAGGCAGGCTCCCACTCTCACAGTCTTTAAGTCTCGCTTGAAAACCCACTTCTATTCTCTTGCCTTTAACACAGTGTGATTTGTTTTGATCCTCTCTGTAATATACACTGTTCACCATGTTAGTTAGTTTCTGTTGCTATTTATATCTATAATTTTATTTTATTTTTTCCTTTCTGCTGTGCTTTTTGTTTCTATTGTACAGCACTATGGTTGGCCTTGTTGCTGTTTTAAGGGCTCTATAAATAAATTGGTATGGTATGGTATGATATGGTATGGTATGGGCGGCCGTGGTGTAGGGGTAATGGCAGTCGTCTCCCGATCGGAAAGTTGGCGGTTCGACTCCCGGGACCCGCACCATGTGTTGTTGTGTCCTTGGGCAAGACACTTAACCCTGAGTTGCTCCCGGTAGGACTGGAAAGCACCTTGCATGGTAGTCTGCCGCCACCGGTTTATGAATGTGTGTAGTATTCAATATATGTGTAGCACTTTGAGATTTTCAGTAATGAAAAGTGCGTTATAAATTGAATTCATTATTATTATTATTATGATGAATTTAGTTCTCTGCATTTAACCCATCACACCTGAGATACCCCCAGGTGGAGCAGTGGGCAGCTATGTAAGCAACCGGGGAACAGTTGGGGATTGGGTGTCTTGTTCAAGGACAACATGACATGTGGGCATGGTGGGGAGTTGAACCTGCAACTTTCTGGTTCCAGGTCAGCTGTCCAACCTACAGGTATACACCATTTTGGCCCCTAAAAAATTCCCCTACAAATTTTTTCACATTCAGCACTTTATTCTGTACATCTTTGTTTTGTATCAATTTGCATATTTTCATGAGTTCTGAAAATAATAATAAAAAAGAAAATCAATATGTAATGAAATCACAAAAATTAAAAATGTATATACCGGTACATCATCAGAGTCAGAGTCAGAGAATCTTTATTGTCATTTGCACCACATGTGGTACATGTGATGAAACTAGATTATGTACACAGGGTCCCAGTTACATCCATCAATAAAATGTAAGAGAAAAACAGTAATAACATCTAAGATATGAACTAAGAAAAACATCAACTAAAAATACACTAAGTATTAATATAATAAAAAACATTACTCCAAACAGCAGCACGAACATGAGTCTGTATGAGAAGATGAGCACGAATGAACACAGCAACATGAAACAGATCAGCAGCAACATGAAACAGATCAGCAGCAACATGAAACAGATCAGCAGCAACATGAAACAGATCAGCAGCAACATGATGTGATATTTCACAGTGATTATCCTGGTTGGATATTCATGAGTCTAACAGCCTCAGGGTAGAAGCTGTTCCTCAGTCTAATGGTTCTACACTTAATGCTCCTCAACCTCCGTCCTGAGGGGAGTGGGGCAAAAAGTGTGTGTGCTGGGTGAGTGAGGTCTTTCATGATGCAGGTAGTCCTCTTCCTGCATCTGGAGGTGTAGATGTCTGTGATGGTGGGGAGACTGACTCCAACATCTTCTGTGCAGCCTTCACCACTCTCTGCAGAGCTTTTCTTTCTGCAGCTGTGCAGCCTCCATGCCACACATTGATGCTGGAGCACAGGATGCTCTCCACTGCACACCTGTAGAAGGAGGTGAGGACTGGGCTACTCAGACCAGCTCGTCTCAGCCGTCTGAGGAAGTAGAGTCTCTGATGACCTTTCTTGATCAGGCTGGTGGTGTTGTTGCTCCAGCTGAGGTTATCATTCATGTGTACACCCAAGTACTTGTAGCTGGAGACCACTTCCACTGCAGATCCACTTATGTTCAGTGGGGTGTGGGTGTGTTTGTTCCTTCTGAAGTCCACAATCATCTCCTTTGTCTTCTTCACATTCATGTGAAGGTTATTCTCTTTGCACCAGCTCTCCAGGTGTTCCACCTCCTGTCTGTAGCTGGACTCATCATTGTTTGTGATGCATCCCACCACAGCTGTATCATCTGCAAACTTAACAATATGACAGCCTGGATGGGTAGCTGCACAATCATCATCATCATAATAATATCATATGTGCTGTCATCATTGTATGTTCCCATACAAAGACAAAATTAGTTATCTGCATTTAACCCATCACCCCTGAGATACACCCAGGTAGAGCAGTGGGCACCTATGTAAGCTCCCAGGGAACAATTCGGGGTTGGGTGTCTTGCTCAGAGACACCAAGACATGAGCAATGACTGAGTTGGCTTCCCTGCCCCTACACCATATTCTGCCACCATTTTGTTCACACACAAAATGTTAGAAATATAATAAATAGAGACTTAGGAAATAAAGTATCAAAAAAAAAATCCAAGAAACTACCATTTTAAATATGTGGGGGGAAATAAACAATATAAAAAAGTATGAATTTTAATATGTCACTTTACAAAACCTAGGGTTTATATNACCTGGTCAAGTGATTCTGATGGTCCACTCAACCCCCAGCAGGTTGAGGCATGGAATGGAAGATTCAATGTAAACTGGTGGCTTTTTTCAATGTACAACTTCAATTCAATTCAAATACATAGTTCCCATGTGACGTAACATCTGTGGAATTTCCGGGTTGACCCTCATGCGTGGAGGCGGAACGCTACGAGAGCAGCAGTTACAGCGCAGTCTACTGGCTGTGTATTTTTCACGTTTTTTTTTTTTGTTTATTTCTAATTAATTGCAATGGTTACTTCGTGTTGGGTCAGTGGGTGTTCCAGTCGGGTAGACGTTTGGGCAACACGCAGGTTTCACTTAATCCCAAAAATAAGTAAATGTGAAGGATTTATCTAATCGGAGAAGCTCACAGCAGCCCCTCCTCTCTCTGAGTCTGCTCTGAAGACGTCGTGCTTCTGTCCGGTAAACAAAATATTCTACATAAATCATTTTGTGAAACAATGTCAGAACAATGGCCCTCATGCACGAAAATGTTCTTATTCTTATCCTAAATTTCTCCTACTTTTGTTCGTACGAAGCGTTCGTACGAACATGCCACGTCAGAACCAACAAAGTCTTCTATCCACAGGAAAAGCGTGTAAACGGGCTGCTTAAAGGTGATGAATTCCACCTGTTCTACTCACCTGCGCGTGCTCGCGTGAAGGTAATTTACATAATTTCCACCCCTCAAAACACCATATAAGGCCACGCTTCCTGCCTTCTGACAGCAGGAAGTGTCCATTCATTCAAACTCATGAAGTAAAATGAGGAACTTCACGCGTTCGGAGATCTGCTCTCAGTCGCGCTGTGGCTACCCCCCCCCTGCAGGTGTCGGATGGTCAAATATCTTTAATGTTAGTGTAAAGTTTGTAAACAACTGTGTAGTTTCACTTATTCAGAAGAGCTGTGGCGCACCGCTGCCCCCACCCCCCCGCAAGTGTCGGATGGTCAAATATCTCTAATTTTAGTGTACTGTGTTACATTATAGTTTCACTTATTCAGAAGAGCTGTGGCGCACCGCTAACCCCCCCACCCCCCGCAAGTGTCGGATGTGTTTTTCAACAGAAGCATTTTAAAATGTCTCTAAACTACAGTTAACTTCATATTAATATTGTAGTGCATGCTGTGTGTCCCGTGGGTCGTACAGTATCAGAAATCAAGAATAAATGGTTTGATCTGAAAATGGCTTCAAACAAACGTCTCGCCGCAGCACGGACAGGAAGAGATCAGTCTGCGAGATGGATGGACAATACTGTAAATGCCACGCTGCAAGACGCGTGCCAACATGTTTTGCAGCACAAATGATGCGCGCACCTCCTGGTCAGCGCGCACCTCCTGGTCAGCGCGCAACCACCACATTCTGCAGGTTATATTTCGAATCAGATATAATAATCTATTTCGAATCAGATATAATAATCTATTGCTCCGATGGTGTTTGGCACAAGATCAGTCTTAATTCGTACTTGTTCTGCGGCGGTGTATGGGGATTTTATGTACCTGGGTGTTAATATGAGGAGCGGCTTTGATGACCAAGGGGAGCGCACGACTCACTGAAGCCTGCGCGACACACCAGACAAATTAAACTTAAAATTATAATTCTAATTCAAACAGAATAACCTATTGTCAAGAATAATTATGGTGCGTGATTTTTTTAAACCCAAAATATTTTCTAAATAACGAAATATGAAGTTATTCGTGGAGAAGATTCCGTCTGGATGACAGCAGACTGACGCTCCTAAAATATACGACAGGTCCGGACCACTCGTAAATTTTGTTCGTATCTGAATAAATTCGTAGGATACGAAAACATTGTTGGATGCCACAAATGATCCTAAATCACTCGTACGCACAGTATAAGAACAAATCCGTGCGTACGAACGGTTCGTGCATGAGGGCCAATGTTAGAGTACAACTGTCTGTGTGTTGGAGCTGTTTTTTTTTTTTTCATGATTTAGCACCGTCTACTGCTGTGGTTAGCTTAGGATATCGCGCTAACTGCCACACGGTAACACTTAACAAAGTGCTGGTCCTGGTCCGTGTTGAGCCTGGACTGTTTGTTGGCTGTGTGTTATTTTAGTTAAACCTTTATTTAGCTGGTTAGATATGATTGAGACAGTTTACACATCTTTTTTGGATTTAAAGCTGTGAAGCTCCTTGTTGTGCGCTCCTCGTAGTAATTAAATAATTAATGATATCAGAGTAACTTCTTGGTGACAAGTTGTCCGCTTCGTCTGCCATGATTTCTTTCTCCAACTCATTCAACTCCGACCACTGCCATTTTGCTCTTGTGCCTTGGTGAAGCTAGTAATGTATTTAGCTGTGGTAGCTCGAGTCTGTTTGTCCGCCATCTCTGCCTTTACGGGTGGCGAAAAACCCGGTATTGCGCAATACTCGTCATGTGTGTGGGAACTATGTATTCATGCTTTATTAATCCCAAAGGGAAATGAAGTGTTGTCGTAGCTCATCATCCTGGTTTCATTCAAAAGTTGTTATAGATGCTGATGGCTGTGGGCAGGAAGGAGCTGAAGAATCCGTCCACCTGGATCCAGCTTGCTGTCAGATCTGGCGGTCTTCTCAGTCCTCCTTCCTGAGCGATGGTCACTCCTCCCAGCGGTCTGCCGAAGCTCATTGTCGCCACACAAAGCTTCAGGAACTGCAGCAGGGGGCGTGGCACGTAGGGACATCGGTGACTGCACCAGTATCTGGATCAGTCCGGAATGGCACACTGAAGGTGCCGGGGGATGATCCTGGTCCTGACCGAGTTTCCCCACCAGCTCCAGGATCTCGGCGGTCAGGTTCTCGAGCACCACCGACAGGTTGACGGGAATTAGTCCATGGCGCCTGCTTTTAACTCATTTGAGATTTGGAGCTGTAGTTGAAGTTTTTGAGTTTTTGAGATGTTAATCAGCTGCTCCTGATTGTTAAAATCACCTTGTTGCCATGGTTACGCATCATAACAAATGCCCAAAAGTAAAAAAGGTTTCTTCAGTAAAACTCCTTCCAGCTGCACAGCGTCCGATACCAGAGTAAATAATCATCAGGAAAAAGTGATTTACATCCAAAAAAAAAGAGGAATTAAAGATTTCAAAAGCAATAACTCAGAATGAAAGTAACCGAGCTGCTCCAACATGCAGCCACCTCGAGCGGAGCCATTCTTGTGACATTTTTTAATTCACTGCGTTTGACTTTATTTTAACTGTATTGAAACACAATGTATGCAACAGGAAGCAGGAGCGGAGTAGTAGAATGCCCTTTTTCCAAGCTCAGTCCTCACTGAGGGAACACTGCAGGTAATCATGTCCTGAGAGCGCACACTGTAGCTGCACTCACACAGAGACATGTAGGAGGAGATGTATGAGGGCAGCAGACCAAGAAGTGATTTAAAGATGAAAATGTACCAGTGGAAGAGTCTGTGTGAAGTTAATGATGTCCAGTTAACCAGTGAATACAGGGTGCAGTGGTGGGTACGATAATCACAGCCAGTTATGAATCTTAGTGCACCATGATAGACAACATCCAACATCTGCAGGGTGCACCATGATAGACAACATCCAACATCTGCAGGGTGCACCATGATAGACAACATCCAACATCTGCAGGGTGCACCATGATAAACAACATCCAACATCTGCAGGTGCTTGTAGGAGCATTCATGTAGAGAATGTCACCGTAATCAATGGAGGGAAGGAAAGTCACAGATACAAGGTGTTTCCTAACATTCAGTGTTAGACATGATCTGTTTCTGAAAAAGAAACCCAGTTTAACTTTCAGTTTCTTTACTAGGTTTTCCACGTGGAGTTTAAAAGAGAGCTGTGAATCAACCAGGATACCCAAATATTTATAGGAATCAACAAACTCAATTGGGACACCATTTGAGGATAAAATCAGAGGAAGATCTGCTGGGACCGACTTCCTACTTGAAAAAAACATCCCTTTTGTTTTATCAGCATTTAGGACAAGTTTGAGACGGAACAAATCTGACTGGATGATGTCAAAAGCGGATTGCAGTAACTGGAAAGCCTTAGCAACTGTTTTAGCTCGACAGTAAACAACTGTGTCATCAGCATAGAAATGTGAGGATGCATCTCTATGCTGATGACACAGTTGTTTACGATGATTACGTGATTTTGGATAAAAAATAACTTAAAACTGGTTTAGTTTTAAGTAAAATAAGTTAATAGTACAAATCAAAGGATAAATACAATAATTACATTTATTTTTTTCAATTTACATTTTTTCTTTCCATGATGACAGGTGAGGCACGGCCTCACTTGCCTCCCCTGACCGCACGGCCTCACTTGCCTCCCCTGACCGCACGTCACTGATGCAACTGGATTTGAATCTAAATTTGTTTCAGTTTTAATTGTTCATCTTTTGTATTGGAATTAATAATCTGGGATGAACTGACGATCGGTGGCACGATGGCACAGTTGGCAGAGCTGCCTCTCTTAGTTAGAAGGTTGCCGATTCAAATCCCGGTTCGTGGCCTTTCTGGGTGGAGTTTGCATGTTCTCTCCGTGCCGTGTGGGTTTCCTCCCACAGACCAAAAACGCATGTTAGGCTGATTGGTAACTCTGAATTGTCCCGAGGTGAGAGAGAGAGAGAATGGTTGCTTGTCTTGTGTGTCCCTGTGATGGACTGGAGACCTGTCCAGGGTGTCCCCCACCTCTCACACAGGGAAGCTGGATATGGACACCAGGGACTCCCACGACCCGAAAAGGAAGAAGCGCGTAAAGTTAATGGATGATGGACTGATGACCTGTCCAGTTGTATCAATGACTGTTGGAGATAGACAGCAGCTACTGAACAAGTAGATAATAAAATAAAGGGTTTTTAGTCATGAGGGTCAGACTTCTGCTAGCGTTGCAGCTTTTATCACGTGTTGTTTGATTTCATGTGTGTACCTTCTTCTGCTAGCTCAGCAACGTGTGTCTCCAAGTTCCTCACGCTGTTGGACTCCAGGTAACTCCACAGCTGGAACACGGTCACCATCAGTTTGTTCCGGTCGCCTTGCCGCAGAAACTTCTGGTCCAGAACTTTCTCAACCAGACGTGAGAGCACTGGGGAAACGTGCACACGTTTGTAACATAGCACACACACTAATGCACACACACAACACATGGATGTTGTTGTACCTGAGTCCGCTCTCTCACACAGCATGCTGGAGTAGATTTTAGACAATGTCATCAAAAAAGTGTCAGCAGGGACACAGTACACGGTGCCATGCACCCCACAAAGCTGCCATAAAGACACAGCCCCAAAACACAGAGCCAGCTCTGGTACCACTGCAAGACAGGAAGTAGACCAAGACTTTATGAAACGGCCATTTTGACTTTCTGTGAGCTTTATAATGAAGATGCTATTCAGTGTAAAACTTATGAATAATTTTCTTATAACAGTTAGTCACGAAGTTCCTCAGGGCTCAGTGCTCGGAACAA
>JBBPBX010009971.1:37255-58907 GCA_038048925.1 Garcialebias charrua
GGGGGGGGTTCAGCAGTACAGCACAGGACTTGTTTAGGCCTTCCTTAGCTGGGCATACTTTCTGTGTCTGCCTTGGTGAGCACGTGTCCTCCTCTGCTCCTCTTTTGTGTGGGGGTCCCGCAGAGCTCAGTTTTAGGCCCCCTCCTTTTCATGCTGTACCTGCTCCCTCTTCGCTCTATTTCTATGTAACAGGTGGCACCACAGGGTGTCACAATTTCCCTGTGATTTAAGCCTCTATAAAAGGGAAGTTGGCAGTGTTGATGACAGGGTTCAATTGTACAGATTCCATTTGGGAAAGGAGAGGGCAAGTCGGTGATTAAAAAACATGGGATGGAATGCTGTCAAAGGAGCTGGGATGAAGATGGTAAAGGACGACGATATTATAGAATTCAGAAATCAATTAATATGACGACTATCAGAAGGAAAAGAAGAAGAGATGAGATCGTTATTATGCGATTGAGAGTAGGCCATACTGGTCTCAATGACAATATGTATGTGTTGGGGAAAAGGCCTAATAATGCATGTGGACATTGTGGTAACCCTGAAAGTGTTGAGCATGTAATGTGGTGCATTAAGTTCTCAAAGGAACAAGAGGAACTGAAAAAGAAAGTAATAGAGGTAGGAGGAGTTTGGAGCTTGGAAGGATTACTAGGACATGTTGGGGATAAGGACAAAACAATAATAATAAGAAAAGCACTACTTTTATATTTACAAGTCATAAAAATTATAAACAGAATTTAGGGACGGAGGTCATGGGCTGCACACTCATGCTCAGTAGGTGGCGATATGCACCTTTCAGTTGCGTGCAATCAGCCAATAAACATTTGACACTTGACACTTGATGACAGGGTGCAATTTCCTGAGTGGCCAGGTGTGTTGGTTTCACACATGCTGGGGTGCATGCAGTTTGGAGGTTTGTTTGTAAAAGTATTGGTTGTTGTTTTTAAACAGTTGGTTTTTATTCTGATGTGTGATACAGTATTTTTACAACAGGATCACACAGTTTTAAAGAGATTGAAGCAGGACTGCCTGGGTGTGGGGTGGTTCGACGCCACATGTAGGCTTGCAGGTTTCTGGGTTTTTAAATTGTATTATGTGGTTTTGTTTATTCTGTAATTTTGTCTGGTAGGGCCACACTTGTCTGTGCTGGATTTGCCGTGCTGGGTGTCGGCTTGTTAGACGCCGCAGGTGTGCAGTGATTTTTAAATTGTTTTAAGAGACTGACTCAATTAAAGTTTTGTATTTAATAAAATTGTCTTGTTTTTCTACAGTTGATCACTGTCACCTGCTGTCCTTCTTAGTTTTTGTCTTTTGTTGGTCTGCCCAGGTTTTTGAATTGTTTTCTGTTTTCTGTCTCTTTAGTGCATGTGAGGACGGCTGACCGCTCTAAATATCTTGGGTCACTTCCTGGATAATATTCTGTGCTGTTAAATTTAAACTTAAAACCCCTTCGTTTGTGTTAAAATAAATATTATCATTATTGTAAATCGTATTCTCCGTGTTTATTGTTTCTTTTTTGAGCTCATAACATTTAGAAAATGTTTATTCAATTTTATTCAATTGACCAATTGTATGATAGTTTTTTTAAATGTGCACAGGACTTGGTCCTGTGGGTGTTTAAAGTGCTCTCTGAATAAAGCTGGTGGGTAATGGTATGGTAACATCACATTTTTTATTTTTTATTTAAGATTTCCACATGTTCAAACTTTTAGTCCCTACAGGCTGTTCTACATGACATCAAGCCTGGAACACATCTCAATGGCTTGTTTTATATAAGACTTCTAAATAAATTTAACAAAATTAAAACAACCGCACAGGTACATTTTTTTAACTTCACAAACGGACTAACGTACCTTCAGCAGGCTGTCTCAGGCGAAGTGGATTGTCCCTGAGGATGCGACGGATGATTTTAAAGACGTGAGCCTCTCTCAGCAGTTTGTCCAAGGCGTACATCTCCCGACACCGCAGAGGACCAAACATGCCCAGTTGCTACACACAGAACGCTACAGGTCACTTAAGAGGAACATTTACAAACAATCCTCATTTAAACAGTATAAAATCTCTTCTATGTCAACTTGTTTGTGGTGTACCTCAAGGTTCAATACTTGGTTCAGCTTTATTAAACTTTGTATGCTTCCACCTGTGCTTGTCATTCAGAAACATAATATAAATTATTAGTATTATGCAGGTGATTAGCAGCTGAACATTCCCTTATATTTTCATGTGACAGAGCACCTGTACAGGTGCGTCTAAAAATGTAAACATCATGAAAAAGTTTAATTTAAAAAATATATAATTTCAGAAAGTGACACTTATAATTTACAGTATTTTCTGGTGTATAGGTCACACCTGTGTGTAGGTTGCATTGTCCAATTATCACCAATAGATTGGGAAAATCCCTATAGATAGGTTGCACCGGTGTATAGGTCGCACCTACGTTTAGCTCTGCTGCAAATGTCTGCCACAGGAGCGCACAGCAAGGCTTTTAAGAAGATTAACACTTAAAAACAATTATTTGTTTGATAAAAATTATAGCAAATATATGTCTGAGCTGAACTTTTCCTTAATAAATGAACGTAATTGTGAAATGAGCTGGATTTAAAATGTGTTTCACCGAAAGTGATAACAAGCCATATATAGGTCGCACCTGAGTATAGGTCGCAGGCCTTGAAAAAAAAAAAAACCATAAAAAGGTGCGACCTATACACCGGAAAATATGGTACGCTAAAACGCTTCATTAATGAAATATATCAAGCCTTTCTTTTTTATAATTTTGATGATTATGGCTTACAAATAACGAAAAAACAATTCAGTGTAATTATTGGCTATGTTGTTGGAGACAGGACTACATTTTTCAATTATAGACATGTATTATAACACTAGACCTTATGTCCTTTACATCTGTCATCGTTGAGAATTGAAACTAACAGGATCTGGTTTACATTTCCAGTTGGATCTGGTTGTTGGCAGCACGAAGGCTCAGTGGTTAGCACTGTTGCCTCACAGCAAGAAGGTCCCGGGTTCAATCCCTGGTTGGACCTGGGGTCTTTCTGTGTGGAGTTTGGATGTGTGCGAGGTTTGTTTTATAAGCTCATCAGCTCCCAGGCAGACTGGTGTCCTTGGCCATCCAGCTGCACATGCAGGATCAAATCAGCTCCTCATGCAGCTCTCCAGCCGTTTTCGCACTGCACAGCTCGTCCTGGGTTGCCCCTGAGCCCAGCCTGGCCCGCCCCCGCTCATTTCGCATTGTGCAGAGATTATCATTTGTCATGGGCGTAGCCAGGATTTTATGAGGGGCGGTTCCTTTATAGGAGAAGTGGACTCATGGAAAGGGCAACATGCCTCGGTGGTTCACTGGAAGCCCGTCGGGTTGCCGTTCAAAATTTTATCTCGACTCTGGTTCAATCCAAAAAAATGCTAAATCAATGTATACATTTAAGAAAAAGGTCAAAAAGGACTTGCTCAAAAACTATATATGATGTAACTTAGTGTGTTTGTGTATTACACTTATGTTGACTGATGATGTAGCTTAGTGTGTTTGTGTATTACAGTTAGAAAAATTAAGTAGAATTATTCATTTTGTGATGTAGTTTGTGTATTACAGTTAGAAAAATTAAGTAGAATTATTCATTTTGTGATGTAGTTTGTGTATTACAGTTAGAAAAATTAAGTAGAATTATTCATTTTGTGATGTAGTTTGTGTATTACAGTTAGAAAAATTAAGTAGAATTATTCATTTTGTGATGTAGTTTGTGTATTACAGTTAGATAAATTAAGTAGAATTATTCATTTTGTGATGTAGTTTGTGTATTACAGTTAGAAAAATTAAGTAGAATTATTCATTTTGTGATGTAGTTTGTGTATTACAGTTAGAAAAATTAAGTAGAATTATTCATTTTGTGATGTAGTTTGTGTATTACAGTTAGAAAAATTAAGTAGAATTATTCATTTTGTGATGTAGTTTGAAGGTTATCATTGGTTGAACAAACTGTGAAATAAGGGGCAGATATAATAAGATTTCATCTTCTTTCTGCTCCCTTCATTTTATCCTACTTGTATTCTTGTATCTGATGAAACTGTCTTGTATTGTTCTTTTAAAATGAATGAATAAACATCAAATCAAAATCCTCACTTGGTTGAACTTATTTTACGTTTGTCTTTTATTGGATAATTAAAAAAAGGAATTTATGTTAACCACAGGCACAACACAAACTCCTTTTTTTTATCCAATATAAGACAAACTTAAAATAAGTTCAACCAAGTGAGGGTTGAACCAGAGTCAAGATAAAATTTTGAACAGCAACCCGACGGGCTTCCAGTGAACCACCGAGGCATGTTGCCCTTTCCATGAGTCCACCTTTCCTATAAAGGAACCGCCCCTCATAAAATCCTGGCTACGCGCAAGAGTTGGAGAATATTAGTTATATTTTAATGAAATTCAGCTCGCGCTCAAAGGCGGAAATGCTCTGTATGGGTGTGCGCTTCGTGTTATTTACGTTCTAACATAATCTGATTTGTAATCAGTTATTAACAAAAATTAAACTCTGAAACACTAATTCAGCTAACAAATATTTTTAGGCGTTTCTGTAGTTAAATTTTAATGAAATTCAGCTCGCGCTGAGGTTGTAAGAGTTGATGACTCAACACGCAGCAGTCCCGCCCCTGCTGCAAACAACGAATCAAATGATGAGCAGTACATGACGTCAAACTGGGCCCGGAAGCTCGGCCCGATTGGAACCTCCGTCGATCGGGTTCTAAAACTCGGGCTGACGCCGGCCCGAAAAGGCAAATGCAAACAAGACGAACCCGGGTTAGACGCTGGGCCGGGCTGGGCCGGGGAGGGCTGTGCAGTGCGAAAACGGCTTCTGAGAGAGGAAAGAACTTTCTGCTAACTCAAACACAAGGTTCATGGGCAGTTCAGATTAAAAACATCCACATGACAGATGTGCTGCAGCCTGGTCCTCATCCTGCAACAAACCACGAGGCCTCAGCTTTGAAACTGAAGTCTCATGGGCAAGTTTGACCCAAGGGCAGCAGGAGGGTTACTGTGCGTGTCAAACCACTGGTGCACAACATGCTCCTGACTGTTAAGTCGCATGCTTTTACTGAATGTCATTCAACAACAACATGGCTGTTCTGCCAAGTCTAAGCTGAATTTAGCTGCTTTTGTGTGACATTCTTGTAAAATACACAAAGTGTCATTTCAGCTTCAAGAGAAAATGTACAAATCTTCTCACAATGTTGAGTTTCCAGCTGTTTGCCAGCTGTGGCCGCCCAGTGAGACCATAATCTAAGAGATAAATGGTGCGGGACACGTACCAACAGCTGTGCGCTGCAGTTCTTCAGGTGGACGACCAGAGAGCTGTCCAGAGCGGTGCAGCCGGTGGTGAGGGGCGAGACGGCGGAGAGGTGGCTGTCCCAGCCCCCACCCTGTCGAGGTCTAAACACAAACAGAAGAAAAGCACCGTGAGGGGAGGGGCTTCTGATGGCGCCGCCCTCTGCTGCTTTACGCTTCTTGGTTTCTGAGGACAGCTGAACAGACTGCAGTTCAGTTTGTGAAGAAGCAGCTTGTGAAAAACTAACCTGAAGGTTTCAGGTGCTGCCACCAAATAAATAAATAAATAAATAAATAAAGCAAGAAACAACACCAACAAAAAACCCTGCAGAGCTCAGACACCATCACTGTTTCACAGTGTGATTCAAATACAGGTAGTCCCCGACTTACGACGGCCTCGACTTACGACGTTCCGACTTTACGAACGAGCTCTGTTGAAAAACATTGCATTGAGTTACGGCGGAGATGCGACTTTACGGCGGCAAATACGGTACCGAAACCGAAACTTAGGGGAGCTTGAAACTTACAGGAGGGTGGGGTGTTGTGGGGGGTTCCACTGACGCGCTCAGAAGCAGGCAGATCGGAGCAGATGGAGGAAGAATGACCAGCTCCCAGTAAGAAATTAACTATTTTTCCTGATAATGTGTTATCTGTTAATGTGCTAAAGCCTGGTTTATACTTCTGTCTTACGTCTTTTACCCCCCGTTGAGTGAAAATTTGAGTGATAAAAGGTTGCGCAACTTCTGGCTGCACTCCTGCTGTGATCCCCCGGTGACAGCCCGTCTTGTATGCAGCGTCTTGCAGTTCTTACTGGGGGCCACGTACAAGACGGGCTGTCACCGGGGGATCACAGCAGGAGTGCAGCCAGAAGTTGCGCAATGTTTGTTCACTCAACGGGGGGTAAAAGACGTAAGACAGGGAGTCTTGCGGAGTATAACCCAACCTTAAGTATTGAACGTGCTGTGTTAGCTAACCGTTTGTAAATAAAGTTCTGTGCATGTTTATGGACCAGTATGTACGCTTGTTCAGTCTCATGTCGATAAACGAGTGTGCGGCGCAGCGTTAGCATACATTTTCCGCCTTACGGCGAAAATCCGGTTTTACGAATGCCACGTGTAATGCGTTCCGACTTACGACGATTTTGTGTTACGAACGGTGCGTAGGAACTCGTTCGTAAGTCGGGGACTACCTGTAGTCAGAAAATTTAAACCTGCTTTAACTGAGAGCTCTTAAATTAACTCCAGTGTTTCCCCTACCATTACAGTGCACCCTGCCTATAGCAACCCCCCCACCCCACCCCCACACACACACAAGTAGATGCCACTTCCTACATTCTGGTGTATTTTAATGGGTCATTAAACATCTGCATTTACCTACACAAGTAAACACTTGATTGAATAGCTCTTTTTGAGAGCAACAACACGTAGCCTGACCAACAGCTCTCCTTGTGTGAATAGAGCACACTCCACTTCTCTCACGCATCCTAACCCCCCCTCCACCCTCAACAACTGTCAGCACTGACGTAGCACTGAGCTCTATCCAGACACACTGGCTAACAAGCTACAGAGGGAACACCGTTTCCCTCACGCTGAGCCGTCTGAGCCCCCATGCTCGAAAACTGTCGGTACAAACAGCACGCAACAGAATATGTCCAACACCCCCGTGACAAAAATCAGACGAGATGAGTGCCCTGCCAAGGCAAGTAAACTACAGGAGACACTGAACTTTTACTAATGTCTGTTTAGAAACATGAAAACTATGTTCAGTTGACTGTGGCAGACATCAGTTAGAGTTGGGGTCTTCAGAAGTCAGTTTGGAGAAGATCAGGACTAGTTTAAGAGATCTTTTTCAGTTTGGAGAAGATCAGGACTAGTTTAAGAGATCTTTTTCAGTTTGAAGAAGATCAAGACTAGTTTAAGAGATCTTTTTCAGTTTGGAGAAGATCAGGACTAGTTTAAGAGATCTTTTTCAGTTTGGAGAAGATCAGGACTAGTTTAAGAGATCTTTTTCAGTTTGAAGAAGATCAAGACTAGTTTAAGAGATCTTTTTCAGTTTGGAGAAGATCAGGACTAGTTTAAGAGATCTTTTTCAGTTTGGAGAAGATCAGGACTAGTTTAAGAGATCTTTTTCAGTTTGGAGAAGACCAGGACTAGTTTAAGAGATCTTTTTCAGTTTGGAGAAGACCAGGACTAGTTTAAGAGATCTTTTTCAGTTTGGAGAAGACCAGGACTAGTTTAAGAGATCTTTTTCAGTTTGGAGAAGACCAGGACTAGTTTAAGAGATCTTTTTCAGTTTGGAGAAGATCAGGACTAGTTTAAGAGATCTTTTTCAGTTTGGAGAAGATCAGGACTAGTTTAAGAGATCTTTTTCAGTTTGAAGAAGATCAAGACTAGTTTAAGAGATCTTTTTCAGTTTGGAGAAGACCAGGACTAGTTTAAGAGATCTTTTTCAGTTTGGAGAAGACCAGGACTAGTTTAAGAGATCTTTTTCAGTTTGGAGAAGATCAGGACTAGTTTAAGAGATCTTTTTCAGTTTGGAGAAGATCAAAGTCAAAGTCAAAGTCAAAGTCAACTTTATTGTCAGATCTGCAATATGTACAGTGCAGGACATACACAGGACCGAAATTGCGTTTCTCTCAGTCCCTCGGTGCAACAGTAAACATCTAAACATTGAAACACTGAAACATATAATAATAGACATAAGCATAAAAATAGTAAAACTAACACTGTCCTGTTTTTTTTTTTTTTTTTTTTTTTGCATAGTGGTATAAAAAAAGAGTATAAAAAGTATAACTAAAATAAACTAAAGGTTTCTAGCATTGACATTTGCAAAGTGGCAAAGCAGCGTATGAGTCAATGTACACAGTATATGTATGAGGTAGTAGTTGATGTTGTTGTAGAGGCAAAAAGTGGCATATGCAGTAAGGCACATTGGGCATCCCTAAATAAGACCGTTCAGAGCACACTGTATATGTACCAGCAGTGGTGTAGATATTAGAGTAGTGTAAATAAATGTAAACAGTAGTAATTACATGTAAGCAGTAGTAATAAAAGTAAACAGTATTAATAAATGTAAACAGAGAATGTAAACAGTATTATGATTATAGGCAGTGATGTAATACAGACATTAGTGCAAGTATGAGAAGTAGTGCAAACTGTATGAGCACATGACCGAGAGTTTAGTGAAAACCCGTTTGGTGACACAGAGTCTAGTGTTAAAAACTTTGTGTTGAGTGATAGTATGTGAGAAAGTTTTAGTGTTAAGGCAGTTCAAATGGGAGGGGAGGCAGAGCAGGCAGAGTGTTTAGCATTCTGACTGCCTGATGAACAGAGCTGTCTCTCAGTCTGCTGGTTCGAGCCTGGAGACTCCTCAGTCTCCTTCCTGATGGCAGCAGTCTGAAGCAGCTGTGTAGTGGGTGTGTGGGATCACCTGCCATGCGGTGGGCTTTCCGAGTGAGGCGTTTGCTGTGTAAGTCCTGCAGTGAGGGCAAGGAGGTGCCCACGATCTTCTCAGCTGCTCTCACAATGCGCTGGAGGCTCTTGCGGCAGGATGCAGTACATGCACCAAACCACACAGTGATGCAGCTGGTCAGGACACTTTCTATGGCACCTCTGTAGAAGGTGCTCATGATGGGGGTTGAAGCTCCAGCCCTTTTCAGCTTGCGGAGAAAGTAGAGACGCTGGTGAGCCTTCTTTGCCAGTGCTGCAGTGTTCCTGCTCCAGGACAGGTCCTTTGAGACGTGCACTCCCAGGAACTTGGTGCTGTCCACTCTCTCCACTGCGGTGCTGTTGATGGTCAGAGGAGGATGTTGGGCATCCCTCTTCCTGAAGTCCACAACAATCTCCTTTGTCTTCTCCACGTTGAGAGTGAGATTGTTGTGTCCGCAGGACAACACACATCAGGACTAGTTTAAGAGATCTTTTTCAGTTTGGAGAAGATCAGGACTAGTTTAAGAGATCTTTTTCAGTTTGGAGAAGATCAGGACTAGTTTAAGTGATCTTTTTCAGTTTGGAGAAGATCAGGACTAGTTTAAGAGATCTTTTTCAGTTTGGAGAAGATCAGGACTAGTTTAAGAGATCTTTTTCAGTTTGGAGAAGATCAGGATTAGTTTAAGAGATCTTTTTCAGTTTGGAGAAGATCAGGACTAGTTTAAGAGATCTTTTTCAGTTTGGAGAAGATCAGTACTAGTTTAAGAGATCTTTTTCAGTTTGGAGAAGATCAGGACTAGTTTAAGAGATCTTTTTCAGTTTGGAGAAGATCATGCTAGTTTAAGAGATCTTTTTCAGTTTGGAGAAGATCAGGACTAGTTTAAGAGATCTTTTTCAGTTTGGAGAAGATCAGGACTAGTTTAAGAGATCTTTTTCAGTTTGGAGAAGATCAGGACTAGTTTAAGAGATCTTTTTCAGTTTGGAGAAGACCAGGACTAGTTTAAGAGATCTTTTTCAGTTTGGAGAAGATCAGGACTAGTTTAAGAGATCTTTTTCAGTTTGGAGAAGACCAGGACTAGTTTAAGAGATCTTTTTCAGTTTGGAGAAGATCAGGACTAGTTTAAGTGATCTTTTTCAGTTTGGAGAAGATCAGGACTAGTTTAAGTGATCTTTTTCAGTTTGGAGAAGATCAGGACTAGTTTAAGAGATCTTTTTCAGTTTGGAGAAGATCAGGACTAGTTTAAGAGATCTTTTTCAGTTTGGAGAAGACCAGGACTAGTTTAAGAGATCTTTTTCAGTTTGGAGAAGATCAGGACTAGTTTAAGAGATCTTTTTCAGTTTGGAGAAGATCAGGACTAGTTTAAGAGATCTTTTTCAGTTTGGAGAAGATCAGGACTAGTTTAAGAGATCTTTTTCAGTTTGGAGAAGACCAGGACTAGTTTAAGAGATCTTTTTCAGTTTGGAGAAGATCAGGACTAGTTTAAGTGATCTTTTTCAGTTTGGAGAAGATCAGGACTAGTTTAAGTGATCTTTTTCAGTTTGGAGAAGATCAGGACTAGTTTAAGAGATCTTTTTCAGTTTGGAGAAGACCAGGACTAGTTTAAGAGATCTTTTTCAGTTTGGAGAAGATCAGGACTAGTTTAAGAGATCTTTTTCAGTTTGGAGAAGATCAGGACTAGTTTAAGAGATCTTTTTCAGTTTGGAGAAGATCAGGACTAGTTTAAGAGATCTTTTTCAGTTTGGAGAAGATCAGGACTAGTTTAAGAGATCTTTTTCAGTTTGGAGAAGACCAGGACTAGTTTAAGAGATCTTTTTCAGTTTGGAGAAGATCAGGACTAGTTTAAGAGATCTTTTTCAGTTTGGAGAAGATCAGGACTAGTTTAAGAGATCTTTTTCAGTTTGGAGAAGATCAGGACTAGTTTAAGAGATCTTTTTCAGTTTGGAGAAGACCAGGACTAGTTTAAGAGATCTTTTTCAGTTTGGAGAAGATCAGGACTAGTTTAAGAGATCTTTTTCAGTTTGGAGAAGATCAGGACTAGTTTAAGAGATCTTTTTCAGTTTGGAGAAGATCAGGACTAGTTTAAGAGATCTTTTTCAGTTTGGAGAAGATCAGGACTAGTTTAAGAGATCTTTTTCAGTTTGGAGAAGATCAGGACTAGTTTAAGAGATCTTTTTCAGTTTGGAGAAGATCAGGATTAGTTTAAGAGATCTTTTTCAGTTTGGAGAAGACCAGGACTAGTTTAAGAGATCTTTTTCAGTTTGGAGAAGATCAGTACTAGTTTAAGAGATCTTTTTCAGTTTGGAGAAGATCAGGACTAGTTTAAGAGATCTTTTTCAGTTTGGAGAAGATCATGCTAGTTTAAGAGATCTTTTTCAGTTTGGAGAAGACCAGGACTAGTTTAAGAGATCTTTTTCAGTTTGGAGAAGATCAGGACTAGTTTAAGAGATCTTTTTCAGTTTGGAGAAGATCAGGACTAGTTTAAGAGATCTTTTTCAGTTTGGAGAAGACCAGGACTAGTTTAAGAGATCTTTTTCAGTTTGGAGAAGATCAGGACTAGTTTAAGAGATCTTTTTCAGTTTGGAGAAGATCAGGACTAGTTTAAGAGATCTTTTTCAGTTTGGAGAAGATCAGGACTAGTTTAAGAGATCTTTTTCAGTTTGGAGAAGACCAGGACTAGTTTAAGAGATCTTTTTCAGTTTGGAGAAGACTAGGACTAGTTTAAGAGATCTTTTTCAGTTTGAAGAAGATCAAGACTAGTTTAGGAGATCTTTTTCAGTTTGGAGAAGACCAGGACTAGTTTAAGAGATCTTTTTCAGTTTGGAGAAGACCAGGACTAGTTTAAGAGATCTTTTTCAGTTTGGAGAAGACCAGGACTAGTTTAAGAGATCTTTTTCAGTTTGGAGAAGACCAGGATTAGTTTAAGAGATCTTTTTCAGTTTGGAGAAGATCAGGACTAGTTTAAGAGATCTTTTTCAGTTTGGAGAAGATCAGTACTAGTTTAAGAGATCTTTTTCAGTTTGAAGAAGATCAGGACTAGTTTAAGAGATCTTTTTCAGTTTGGAGAAGATCATGCTAGTTTAAGAGATCTTTTTCAGTTTGGAGAAGATCAGGACTAGTTTAAGAGATCTTTTTCAGTTTGGAGAAGATCAGGACTAGTTTAAGAGATCTTTTTCAGTTTGGAGAAGACCAGGACTAGTTTAAGAGATCTTTTTCAGTTTGGAGAAGACTAGGACTAGTTTAAGAGATCTTTTTCAGTTTGGAGAAGATCAGGACTAGTTTAGGAGATCTTTTTCAGTTTGGAGAAGACCAGGACTAGTTTAAGAGATCTTTTTCAGTTTGGAGAAGATCAGGACTAGTTTAGGAGATCTTTTTCAGTTTGGAGAAGACCAGGACTAGTTTAAGAGATCTTTTTCAGTTTGGAGAAGACCAGGACTAGTTTAAGATATCTTTTTCAGTTTGAAGAAGATCAAGACTAGTTTAAGAGATCTTTTTCAGTTTGGAGAAGACCAGGACTAGTTTAAGAGATCTTTTTCAGTTTGGAGAAGACCAGGACTAGTTTAAGAGATCTTTTTCAGTTTGGAGAAGATCAGGACTAGTTTAAGAGATCTTTTTCAGTTTGGAGAAGACCAGGATTAGTTTAAGAGATCTTTTTCAGTTTGGAGAAGATCAGGACTAGTTTAAGAGATCTTTTTCAGTTTGGAGAAGATCAGTACTAGTTTAAGAGATCTTTTTCAGTTTGGAGAAGATCAGGACTAGTTTAAGAGATCTTTTTCAGTTTGGAGAAGATCATGCTAGTTTAAGAGATCTTTTTCAGTTTGGAGAAGATCAGGACTAGTTTAAGAGATCTTTTTCAGTTTGGAGAAGATCAGGACTAGTTTAAGAGATCTTTTTCAGTTTGGAGAAGACCAGGACTAGTTTAAGAGATCTTTTTCAGTTTGGAGAAGACCAGGACTAGTTTAAGAGATCTTTTTCAGTTTGGAGAAGATCAGGACTAGTTTAAGAGATCTTTTTCAGTTTGGAGAAGATCAGGACTAGTTTAAGAGATCTTTTTCAGTTTGGAGAAGATCAGGACTAGTTTAAGAGATCTTTTTCAGTTTGGAGAAGATCAGGACTAGTTTAAGAGATCTTTTTCAGTTTGGAGAAGATCAGGACTAGTTTAAGAGATCTTTTTCAGTTTGGAGAAGATCAGGACTAGTTTAAGAGATCTTTTTCAGTTTGGAGAAGATCAGGACTAGTTTAAGAGATCTTTTTCAGTTTGGAGAAGATCAGGACTAGTTTAAGAGATCTTTTTCAGTTTGGAGAAGATCAGGATTAGTTTAAGAGATCTTTTTCAGTTTGGAGAAGATCAGGACTAGTTTAAGAGATCTTTTTCAGTTTGGAGAAGATCAGTACTAGTTTAAGAGATCTTTTTCAGTTTGGAGAAGATCAGGACTAGTTTAAGAGATCTTTTTCAGTTTGGAGAAGATCATGCTAGTTTAAGAGATCTTTTTCAGTTTGGAGAAGATCAGGACTAGTTTAAGAGATCTTTTTCAGTTTGGAGAAGACCAGGACTAGTTTAAGAGATCTTTTTCAGTTTGGAGAAGATCAGGACTAGTTTAAGAGATCTTTTTCAGTTTGGAGAAGATCAGGACTAGTTTAAGAGATCTTTTTCAGTTTGGAGAAGATCAGGACTAGTTTAAGAGATCTTTTTCAGTTTGGAGAAGATCAGGACTAGTTTAAGAGATCTTTTTCAGTTTGGAGAAGATCAGGACTAGTTTAAGAGATCTTTTTCAGTTTGGAGAAGATCAGGACTAGTTTAAGTGATCTTTTTCAGTTTGGAGAAGATCAGGACTAGTTTAAGTGATCTTTTTCAGTTTGGAGAAGATCAGGACTAGTTTAAGAGATCTTTTTCAGTTTGGAGAAGATCAGGACTAGTTTAAGAGATCTTTTTCAGTTTGGAGAAGATCAGGACTAGTTTAAGTGATCTTTTTCAGTTTGGAGAAGATCAGGACTAGTTTAAGTGATCTTTTTCAGTTTGGAGAAGATCAGGACTAGTTTAAGAGATCTTTTTCAGTTTGGAGAAGACCAGGACTAGTTTAAGAGATCTTTTTCAGTTTGGAGAAGATCAGGACTAGTTTAAGAGATCTTTTTCAGTTTGGAGAAGATCAGGACTAGTTTAAGAGATCTTTTTCAGTTTGGAGAAGATCAGGACTAGTTTAAGAGATCTTTTTCAGTTTGGAGAAGATCAGGACTAGTTTAAGAGATCTTTTTCAGTTTGGAGAAGATCAGGACTAGTTTAAGAGATCTTTTTCAGTTTGGAGAAGATCAGGACTAGTTTAAGAGATCTTTTTCAGTTTGGAGAAGATCAGGACTAGTTTAAGAGATCTTTTTCAGTTTGGAGAAGATCAGGACTAGTTTAAGAGATCTTTTTCAGTTTGGAGAAGACCAGGACTAGTTTAAGAGATCTTTTTCAGTTTGGAGAAGACCAGGACTAGTTTAAGAGATCTTTTTCAGTTTGGAGAAGATCAGGACTAGTTTAAGAGATCTTTTTCAGTTTGGAGAAGACCAGGATTAGTTTAAGAGATCTTTTTCAGTTTGGAGAAGATCAGGACTAGTTTAAGAGATCTTTTTCAGTTTGGAGAAGATCAGTACTAGTTTAAGAGATCTTTTTCAGTTTGGAGAAGATCAGGACTAGTTTAAGAGATCTTTTTCAGTTTGGAGAAGATCATGCTAGTTTAAGAGATCTTTTTCAGTTTGGAGAAGATCAGGACTAGTTTAAGAGATCTTTTTCAGTTTGGAGAAGATCAGGACTAGTTTAAGAGATCTTTTTCAGTTTGGAGAAGATCAGGACTAGTTTAAGAGATCTTTTTCAGTTTGGAGAAGACCAGGACTAGTTTAAGAGATCTTTTTCAGTTTGGAGAAGATCAGGACTAGTTTAAGAGATCTTTTTCAGTTTGGAGAAGACCAGGACTAGTTTAAGAGATCTTTTTCAGTTTGGAGAAGATCAGGACTAGTTTAAGAGATCTTTTTCAGTTTGGAGAAGATCAGGACTAGTTTAAGAGATCTTTTTCAGTTTGGAGAAGACCAGGACTAGTTTAAGAGATCTTTTTCAGTTTGGAGAAGATCAGGACTAGTTTAAGAGATCTTTTTCAGTTTGGAGAAGACCAGGACTAGTTTAAGAGATCTTTTTCAGTTTGGAGAAGACCAGGACTAGTTTAAGAGATCTTTTTCAGTTTGGAGAAGACCAGGACTAGTTTAAGAGATCTTTTTCAGTTTGGAGAAGACCAGGACTAGTTTAAGAGATCTTTTTCAGTTTGGAGAAGATCAGGACTAGTTTAAGAGATCTTTTTCAGTTTGGAGAAGATCAGGACTAGTTTAAGAGATCTTTTTCAGTTTGGAGAAGATCAGGACTAGTTTAAGAGATCTTTTTCAGTTTGGAGAAGATCAGGACTAGTTTAAGAGATCTTTTTCAGTTTGGAGAAGACCAGGACTAGTTTAAGAGATCTTTTTCAGTTTGGAGAAGACCAGGACTAGTTTAAGAGATCTTTTTCAGTTTGGAGAAGACCAGGACTAGTTTAAGAGATCTTTTTCAGTTTGGAGAAGACCAGGACTAGTTTAAGAGATCTTTTTCAGTTTGAAGAAGATCAAGACTAGTTTAAGAGATCTTTTTCAGTTTGGAGAAGATCAGGACTAGTTTAAGAGATCTTTTTCAGTTTGGAGAAGATCAGGACTAGTTTAAGAGATCTTTTTCAGTTTGGAGAAGATCATGACTAGTTTAAGAGATCTTTTTCAGTTTGGAGAAGACCAGGACTAGTTTAAGAGATCTTTTTCAGTTTGGAGAAGACCAGGACTAGTTTAGGAGATCTTTTTCAGTTTGGAGAAGATCAGGACTAGTTTAAGAGATCTTTTTCAGTTTGGAGAAGATCAGGACTAGTTTAAGAGATCTTTTTCAGTTTGGAGAAGATCAGGACTAGTTTAAGAGATCTTTTTCAGTTTGGAGAAGATCAGGACTAGTTTAAGAGATCTTTTTCAGTTTGGAGAAGACCAGGACTAGTTTAAGAGATCTTTTTCAGTTTGGAGAAGATCAGGACTAGTTTAAGTGATCTTTTTCAGTTTGGAGAAGATCAGGACTAGTTTAAGTGATCTTTTTCAGTTTGGAGAAGATCAGGACTAGTTTAAGAGATCTTTTTCAGTTTGGAGAAGACCAGGACTAGTTTAAGAGATCTTTTTCAGTTTGGAGAAGATCAGGACTAGTTTAAGTGATCTTTTTCAGTTTGGAGAAGATCAGGACTAGTTTAAGTAGATCTTTTTCAGTTTGGAGAAGATCAGGACTAGTTTAAGAGATCTTTTTCAGTTTGGAGAAGACCAGGACTAGTTTAAGAGATCTTTTTCAGTTTGGAGAAGATCAGGACTAGTTTAAGAGATCTTTTTCAGTTTGGAGAAGACCAGGACTAGTTTAAGAGATCTTTTTCAGTTTGGAGAAGATCAGGACTAGTTTAAGAGATCTTTTTCAGTTTGGAGAAGATCAGGACTAGTTTAAGAGATCTTTTTCAGTTTGGAGAAGATCAGGACTAGTTTAAGAGATCTTTTTCAGTTTGGAGAAGACCAGGACTAGTTTAAGAGATCTTTTTCAGTTTGGAGAAGATCAGGACTAGTTTAAGAGATCTTTTTCAGTTTGGAGAAGATCAGGACTAGTTTAAGAGATCTTTTTCAGTTTGGAGAAGATCAGGACTAGTTTAAGAGATCTTTTTCAGTTTGGAGAAGATCAGGACTAGTTTAAGAGATCTTTTTCAGTTTGGAGAAGATCAGGACTAGTTTAAGAGATCTTTTTCAGTTTGGAGAAGACCAGGACTAGTTTAAGAGATCTTTTTCAGTTTGGAGAAGATCAGGACTAGTTTAAGTGATCTTTTTCAGTTTGGAGAAGATCAGGACTAGTTTAAGTGATCTTTTTCAGTTTGGAGAAGATCAGGACTAGTTTAAGAGATCTTTTTCAGTTTGGAGAAGATCAGGACTAGTTTAAGAGATCTTTTTCAGTTTGGAGAAGACCAGGACTAGTTTAAGAGATCTTTTTCAGTTTGGAGAAGATCAGGACTAGTTTAAGTGATCTTTTTCAGTTTGGAGAAGATCAGGACTAGTTTAAGAGATCTTTTTCAGTTTGGAGAAGACCAGGACTAGTTTAAGAGATCTTTTTCAGTTTGGAGAAGATCAGGACTAGTTTAAGAGATCTTTTTCAGTTTGGAGAAGACCAGGACTAGTTTAAGAGATCTTTTTCAGTTTGGAGAAGATCAGGACTAGTTTAAGAGATCTTTTTCAGTTTGGAGAAGATCAGGACTAGTTTAAGAGATCTTTTTCAGTTTGGAGAAGATCAGGACTAGTTTAAGAGATCTTTTTCAGTTTGGAGAAGATCAGGACTAGTTTAAGAGATCTTTTTCAGTTTGGAGAAGATCAGGACTAGTTTAAGAGATCTTTTTCAGTTTGGAGAAGATCAGGACTAGTTTAAGAGATCTTTTTCAGTTTGGAGAAGACCAGGACTAGTTTAAGAGATCTTTTTCAGTTTGGAGAAGACCAGGACTAGTTTAAGAGATCTTTTTCAGTTTGGAGAAGACCAGGACTAGTTTAAGAGATCTTTTTCAGTTTGGAGAAGACCAGGACTAGTTTAAGAGATCTTTTTCAGTTTGGAGAAGACCAGGACTAGTTTAAGAGATCTTTTTCAGTTTGGAGAAGATCAGGACTAGTTTAAGAGATCTTTTTCAGTTTGGAGAAGATCAGGACTAGTTTAAGAGATCTTTTTCAGTTTGGAGAAGATCAGGACTAGTTTAAGAGATCTTTTTCAGTTTGGAGAAGATCAGGACTAGTTTAAGAGATCTTTTTCAGTTTGGAGAAGATCAGGACTAGTTTAAGAGATCTTTTTCAGTTTGGAGAAGATCAGGACTAGTTTAAGAGATCTTTTTCAGTTTGGAGAAGATCAGGACTAGTTTAAGAGATCTTTTTCAGTTTGGAGAAGATCAGGACTAGTTTAAGAGATCTTTTTCAGTTTGGAGAAGATCAGGACTAGTTTAAGAGATCTTTTTCAGTTTGGAGAAGACCAGGACTAGTTTAAGAGATCTTTTTCAGTTTGGAGAAGACCAGGACTAGTTTAAGAGATCTTTTTCAGTTTGGAGAAGACCAGGACTAGTTTAAGAGATCTTTTTCAGTTTGGAGAAGACCAGGACTAGTTTAAGAGATATTTTTCAGTTTGGAGAAGACCAGGATTAGTTTAAGAGATCTTTTTCAGTTTGAAGAAGACCAAGACTAGTTTAAGAGATCTTTTTCAGTTTGGAGAAGATCAGTACTAGTTAAAGAGATCTTTTTCAGTTTGAAGAAGATCAAGACTAGTTTAAGAGATCTTTTTCAGTTTGGAGAAGATCATGCTAGTTTAAGAGATCTTTTTCAGTTTGGAGAAGACCAGGACTAGTTTAAGAGATCTTTTTCAGTTTGGAGAAGATCAGGACTAGTTTAAGAGATCTTTTTCAGTTTGGAGAAGACCAGGACTAGTTTAAGAGATCTTTTTCAGTTTGGAGAAGACCAGGACTAGTTTAAGAGATCTTTTTCAGTTTGGAGAAGACCAGGACTAGTTTAAGAGATCTTTTTCAGTTTGGAGAAGATCAGGACTAGTTTAAGAGATCTTTTTCAGTTTGGAGAAGATCAGGACTAGTTTAAGAGATCTTTTTCAGTTTGGAGAAGACCAGGACTAGTTTAAGAGATCTTTTTCAGTTTGGAGAAGACCAGGACTAGTTTAAGAGATCTTTTTCAGTTTGGAGAAGATCAGGACTAGTTTAAGAGATCTTTTTCAGTTTGGAGAAGACCAGGACTAGTTTAAGAGATCTTTTTCAGTTTGGAGAAGATCAGGACTAGTTTAAGAGATCTTTTTCAGTTTGGAGAAGACCAGGACTAGTTTAAGAGATCTTTTTCAGTTTGAAGAAGATCAAGACTAGTTTAAGAGATCTTTTTCAGTTTGGAGAAGACCAGGACTAGTTTAAGAGATCTTTTTCAGTTTGGAGAAGACCAGGACTAGTTTAAGAGATCTTTTTCAGTTTGGAGAAGATCAGGACTAGTTTAAGAGATCTTTTTCAGTTTGGAGAAGATCAGGACTAGTTTAAGAGATCTTTTTCAGTTTGGAGAAGACCAGGACTAGTTTAAGAGATCTTTTTCAGTTTGGAGAAGATCAGGACTAGTTTAAGAGATCTTTTTCAGTTTGGAGAAGACCAGGACTAGTTTAAGAGATCTTTTTCAGTTTGGAGAAGACCAGGACTAGTTTAAGAGATCTTTTTCAGTTTGGAGAAGACCAGGACTAGTTTAAGAGATATTTTTCAGTTTGGAGAAGACCAGGATTAGTTTAAGAGATCTTTTTCAGTTTGAAGAAGACCAAGACTAGTTTAAGAGATCTTTTTCAGTTTGGAGAAGATCAGTACTAGTTAAAGAGATCTTTTTCAGTTTGAAGAAGATCAAGACTAGTTTAAGAGATCTTTTTCAGTTTGGAGAAGATCATGCTAGTTTAAGAGATCTTTTTCAGTTTGGAGAAGATCAGGACTAGTTTAAGAGATCTTTTTCAGTTTGGAGAAGACCAGGACTAGTTTAAGAGATCTGTTTCAGTTTGGAGAAGATCAGGACTAGTTTAAGAGATCTTTTTCAGTTTGGAGAAGATCAGGACTAGTTTAAGAGATCTTTTTCAGTTTGGAGAAGATCAGGACTAGTTTAAGAGATCTTTTTCAGTTTGGAGAAGATCAGGACTAGTTTAAGAGATCTTTTTCAGTTTGGAGAAGACCAGGACTAGTTTAAGAGATCTTTTTCAGTTTGGAGAAGATCAGGACTAGTTTAAGTGATCTTTTTCAGTTTGGAGAAGATCAGGACTAGTTTAAGTGATCTTTTTCAGTTTGGAGAAGATCAGGACTAGTTTAAGAGATCTTTTTCAGTTTGGAGAAGACCAGGACTAGTTTAAGAGATCTTTTTCAGTTTGGAGAAGACCAGGACTAGTTTAAGAGATCTTTTTCAGTTTGGAGAAGATCAGGACTAGTTTAAGTGATCTTTTTCAGTTTGGAGAAGATCAGGACTAGTTTAAGAGATCTTTTTCAGTTTGGAGAAGACCAGGACTAGTTTAAGAGATCTTTTTCAGTTTGGAGAAGATCAGGACTAGTTTAAGAGATCTTTTTCAGTTTGGAGAAGACCAGGACTAGTTTAAGAGATCTTTTTCAGTTTGGAGAAGATCAGGACTAGTTTAAGAGATCTTTTTCAGTTTGGAGAAGACCAGGACTAGTTTAAGAGATCTTTTTCAGTTTGGAGAAGATCAGGACTAGTTTAAGAGATCTTTTTCAGTTTGGAGAAGACCAGGACTAGTTTAAGAGATCTTTTTCAGTTTGGAGAAGACCAGGACTAGTTTAAGAGATCTTTTTCAGTTTGAAGAAGATCAAGACTAGTTTAAGAGATCTTTTTCAGTTTGGAGAAGACCAGGACTAGTTTAAGAGATCTTTTTCAGTTTGGAGAAGATCAGGACTAGTTTAAGAGATCTTTTTCAGTTTGGAGAAGATCAGGACTAGTTTAAGAGATCTTTTTCAGTTTGGAGAAGACCAGGACTAGTTTAAGAGATCTTTTTCAGTTTGGAGAAGATCAGGACTAGTTTAAGTGATCTTTTTCAGTTTGGAGAAGATCAGGACTAGTTTAAGTGATCTTTTTCAGTTTGGAGAAGATCAGGACTAGTTTAAGAGATCTTTTTCAGTTTGGAGAAGACCAGGACTAGTTTAAGAGATCTTTTTCAGTTTGGAGAAGACCAGGACTAGTTTAAGTGATCTTTTTCAGTTTGGAGAAGATCAGGACTAGTTTAAGTGATCTTTTTCAGTTTGGAGAAGATCAGGACTAGTTTAAGAGATCTTTTTCAGTTTGGAGAAGACCAGGACTAGTTTAAGAGATCTTTTTCAGTTTGGAGAAGATCAGGACTAGTTTAAGAGATCTTTTTCAGTTTGGAGAAGACCAGGACTAGTTTAAGAGATCTTTTTCAGTTTGGAGAAGATCAGGACTAGTTTAAGAGATCTTTTTCAGTTTGGAGAAGATCAGGACTAGTTTAAGAGATCTTTTTCAGTTTGGAGAAGATCAGGACTAGTTTAAGAGATCTTTTTCAGTTTGGAGAAGACCAGGACTAGTTTAAGAGATCTTTTTCAGTTTGGAGAAGACCAGGACTAGTTTAAGAGATCTTTTTCAGTTTGAAGAAGATCAAGACTAGTTTAAGAGATCTTTTTCAGTTTGGAGAAGACCAGGACTAGTTTAAGAGATCTTTTTCAGTTTGGAGAAGACCAGGACTAGTTTAAGAGATCTTTTTCAGTTTGGAGAAGACCAGGACTAGTTTAAGAGATATTTTTCAGTTTGGAGAAGACCAGGATTAGTTTAAGAGATCTTTTTCAGTTTGAAGAAGACCAAGACTAGTTTAAGAGATCTTTTTCAGTTTGGAGAAGATCAGTACTAGTTAAAGAGATCTTTTTCAGTTTGAAGAAGATCAAGACTAGTTTAAGAGATCTTTTTCAGTTTGGAGAAGATCATGCTAGTTTAAGAGATCTTTTTCAGTTTGGAGAAGATCAGGACTAGTTTAAGAAGACATCTCAGCTGCATTTTTTGGACCAAACAGGACGGATGAAATCAAACGGATTCATAAAGATGCATCTAAAATTGTTTTTGTTTTAAATAAATGTAAATTTACAACAAAATAAAAAAATCTTGATGGATAAAAATACACAAATAAAAACTAGTTAAAAATATACAAGCATTAATTTTGGCACCATATGCAGATTCAATAAGATTTCATCAAAAACAAACCTTTAACAATTTTAATAAAAACTGAACAAGTCAAAAGGATGCTGGTTTACTTTTTTTTTCTAAACATGT
>JBBPBX010009972.1:0-10389 GCA_038048925.1 Garcialebias charrua
TTTGGTTGGTCGTTTCTGTTTATTTTATTTATTTATTTATTTTTATTTATCGCTATGTGTGGGTTGCTTTTTTACTTTTTAATTTTGTTCTTTTTTTTCACACTAATTACTAATTACATTATAAAATTTCTCAGGGAAGTGAAGTTGAAATTTTGTCTTGACTCTCACAAGACAATGCTATAATTGTCCAATACAGTATATTTTAAATGATGATGTTCATTTTGTGATATAGTGACTTTTATATTGGACGGTTTTCTGTTAAATACTTAAAAAGTTCTGTAATGTATACTTTCTTGGGAATCTATGAAAATAAAAAATTACAAAAAAAAGACTGGTGTCTTTCTCCCGTTCAGCCCCTTGGTACACTGGTGAGCTACGCAGGATGAAGGCAACTGGCCGTGCTATTGAGAGACGTGTAAAATCATCTGGTCTCTCGGTACATAAGCAAGCATACAAAGAACATCAGAAAGCGTACGCCAATTCTCTTAAAGAAGCACGCTCCAAATATTATTCCAACATCATCAACACCTGCCCTGGAAACTCTAAACAGCTCTTCTCCACAATAACTCATCTGCTTAATCCCATTAAACAAACTCATGAGGACTCTGTTCAAAAATGCAACCTGTTCCTCTCATCATTTAAAAACAAAGTTGACACTATCAGATCTCAGCTCCACAACCTCCCTGATCTTAGTGTGCCATCTACCCGTCTGCTTTCTGGGACCCTGAGCAGCTTTGATGAAGTCGTTCAGAGTGAGGTGGAGACCATCCTCAAGAAAATGAAGCCTTCATCCTGCGCCCTGGATCCCTTCCCCTCGTCTCTCATAAAATCCAATCACTTGCAATAAGCCCATTAATCACACAAATAATAAACAAGTCTCTACAATCTGGTCATGTTCCAGTGCCTCTAAAAACTGCCATCATTAGGCCTCTTCTGAAAAAATCTAATTTGGATCCCGACAATTTTTCTAACTACCGCCCAATTTCCCACCTCCCATTTCTGTCCAAAGTGCTGGAGAAAACAGTTGCTGCTCAGCTGCAGGACCACCTACAGCAACACTCTCTGTATGAGAAGTTCCAGTCTGGATTCAGAGCAGCTCACAGTACTGAGACTGCACTGCTGAGAGTAACAAATGATGTCCTCATGGCTGCTGACACTGGTTCTCCCTCCATCCTTGTCCTCCTTGACCTCACTGCAGCCTTCGACACTGTGGACCATAGTATCCTCCTCCACCGTCTTCATGTGGAGGTCGGTCTCTGTGACACTGTCCTGGACTGGTTCAATTCTTTCCTCTCCAATAGGCTGGAATGTGTTAGCCTTGGCAATGCCACTTCCCAGACAGTCGGTGTCTCCTGTGGTGTCCCTCAGGGGTCAGTTCTGGGGCCCCTGCTGTTTTCCCTCTACATGCTGCCTTTAGGTCAAATTATTAATCAGTTCAACATTTCTTTTCACTGCTATGCCGACGACACACAGCTTTACATCAGGACTGGAACATCATCATCATCCCTATCTCCGTCTTCACTCACTGTTCTCTCTGCCTGCCTGGAGGAAATAAAGGCATGGATGAATCAGAACTTTCTTCAATTAAACTGCTCGAAGACTGAGGCCATATTGATTGGCACCCCTCACCAGATACAAACATCAACTTTAACAACAATCTCCTTCTCTGGTCAAGACATCCCCCTCTCCACCTCTGTTACAAATCTTGGAATAAAAATGGACTCTCATCTTACATTTGAAAATCACATTAAGCATCTGTTTAAAACCTGCTTCTTCCATCTTCGAAACATCTCCAGACTTCGCCCATCTCTGACTTTTCCTGATGCTGAGAAACTCGTCCATGCCTTTGTCTCCTCCAGGCTCGACTACTGCAACTCCCTGTTTATTGGTATCCCTGGCAAAAACCTTCAGAAACTTCAATACATTCAAAACAGTGCAGCAAGGATTCTGTTGAGAGTTCGTAAATTTGAACATATTACACCCATTCTCCATAACCTCCATTGGCTTCCTGTCACCTACAGAATTCAGTACAAAACTGCTCTCATTACCCATCAATGCTTGCACGGCACTTCACCTGACTATCTAAAGGACATTCTTGCACCATATTCATCCACCCGGTCTCTACGATCACAGAACAGTAATTTACTTCATATTCCTCGGACCAAATTGAGGACCATGGGAGACCGAGCATTCTGTGTGGCTGCCCCCCGCCTGTGGAACTCCCTCCCTGACGACCTGAGAGCTCCACAGTCACTGGTTGACTTTAAAAGCAGCATAAAGACCTTTCTTTTTAAGCAAGCCTATTCTGCCTCCACATGATTTTATCTTTGATCTTAGCTGATATCATTATTGATTTTACTTGATTTTATCACTTGTTTTATTTTATTTATTTTTTAAGCAAGCCTAATCTGCATCCACATGATTTTATCTTTGATCTTAGTTGATATTATTATTGATTTTATTTGATTTTATCACTTGTTTTATTTTGATCTTTGCTTTGTTACACTTCGTAGCACTTTGAGATTTTTATTAATGAAAAGTGCATTATAAATGGAATTCATTATTATTATTATTATTAAAGCCAACAAGAATTACAACTCATAGTGCCACAATCAAAAACAAAATTTAAAATGGGGAGTGGACAGTGTTGATTTCCCATAATGCTTAGCAGTATGTTAGTGTTCTGGGCTGCACCATGAGTGAGATGGAAGTCTGTGATATAGACCTGCCTCTTGTGTGCTATTAAAGTTTGGGTGTTTCCTGTTGTGAGGCTCAGAATTTCTTCATTGGGTTTAACTCATACAATGTTAAGACAGAAGTCACAGAATATGTTGTAACACACATGCTCTCCATTCAAGAAATCCATTTGATAGTTTGAAGCCAACGTGCATCATGAATCGGAAATATCGGCAGGTTGGATCGGAAAATCCGATATGTAAATTATGCTGGTATCAAAGGCCGATACCGATACTGGATCGGATCGGCCCCATTCCTAATTCCTTGTATCATAACTATGTTGTGAGAATCTCACTGCCAACATAATCACTCTGCTAATAGGACCATGCTGCTGTAGATGTTTTTCTTTTTCACTTTCGGTTAGTTTTTGTCTTTTTGTTGCATGCTTTGGTTTTTGCTTTTTTGGGGGGGGCAAATTGAGATGATTCTTCTCACCCTAATCATTTCATTGCATTGCTGACCTTGTGTTGATCTGCATATGACAACAAACCTAAACCATAACTATAAAAAGATAACAGGGACACAAACAATATATCATAAAGATCTATAGATCTTCAATGTTGTAGCATGAGGCTGATGATTAAAGGGTTGAGGAAGTGGTCAAAGTGTCCAGGTGTATACGTAGATGAAAAAAAAAAAAGCACACATTTCTTTTTTAATACATGTCCTGATATGTAGTTTATGTTTTGCTAATATGTGACTAATGTATAATTACAGAATTTTAGTCTTGTAAATATTTTATAAGACAAAGTACAACACTAAATTAAGTTCAAGTTTTAAATTTAACTTTTGTGTATATTAGGATCCTAACGTTTTTTTTCATTGATATATCTAACAATAAAAGCTGCTGCAGAAGCTCAGTGGTCAGTAGTGTGGTCTTGTATTCCTGAGATTGCAGGTTTGAGCTTGGTTGCGCCAAGAAGGGCATACGGCATAAGTCAAATTCAAATTTAAAATGACTTCATTAATCCAAAAGGGAAATTAATGCTATTGTAGCTCATTATCCTGATTTCATTCAAGATATGTTATAGATACTAATGGCTGTGGGCAGGAAGGATCTCGAACAGCAGATCAGAAGATTCTGGCCAATAATGCCGATCCGTCCACCTTGACCTGGCGGGCCTCTTGGTTCTCTTGGGCAGCAAGACCGCCCGAATGCCAGGCAGAAGTCTTCCCAGAGTTATGGCCACTCTTCCCAGCAACTTGCCGAGCTCCTGGTCTCCTCAAACAGTAGGTGCCGGGGGGACTTTCCCGGGTCTCACGCTGTCACAAGCTACATTTCCCTCCAGCTCCAGCATCTCGATGGTCAGGTAGACGGGAATTCAGCCATGGCAAATCCGTTTAAACTCATTTGGGATTTGAGGCTGTAGTTGAGGTATTTGAGGTTTTGAGATGCTAATCAGCAGCTCACAGTTGTAAAAAATGAATAAAATAAAAATGGTTGTTATGGTTATGCATCATAACCATAATAACCATCATAACCATCATAACCGTGGCTGCTTTGCCACTTTGCAAATGTCAATGCTAGAAACCTTTAGTTTATTTTAGTTATACTTTTTATACTCTTTTTTTATACTAGTATGCAAAAACTCAGGACAGTATTATGTTCATTAAATGTTTAATGTTTTAGTTTTAGAGTTGGTGTAAATTTTCATACTCTTATACCACTATGCAAAAAAACTCAGGACAGTGTTAGTTTTACTATTTTATGCTTATGTCTATTATTATATGTTTCAGTGTTTCAATGTTTAGATGTTTACTGTTGCACCGAGGGACTGAGAGAAACGCAATTTCGGTCCTGTGTATGTCCTGTACTGTACATATTGCAGATCTGACAATAAAGTTGACTTTGACTTTGACTTTGATAACAAACATCCAAAAGTTAAAAAAAAAGTTTTCTGTAAAAATCCTTCCATCTGCACAACATCTGATACCAAAGGAAATGGTCATCCAAAAGAGCAATATACATCCAGGAAAAAAAATAAACAAGTAAAACAAATTGTCAAATCGTTCATGCATTCAACACTTGTGTCCCCCCCCCACACCAAACAAACACACACACACACAGCATGTCAACACCATTATGTGCTTGTGTGCAAACATATATATTTTTAATTTTTAATCTACATGGTTTTAATCTTCAACCAAAGATTAAGAGCATGTTGGGACTTTTTAAATTATTATTATTATTATTTTTTTGCCTCCAAAACCTATGTAGTCACTTTCACCAGTTTATTCTCTGTCCAAACCGCTTTCACTTGTAGTGGGCAACGCTAATCAAAAAATTAGTTCCACAATTTCTAAAACGCTTATTAATTTTTTTAGGTCCACAATTTCAAAAGCACAAATGTCTTATGAAAATTAGGGGAAGCTAATCTAATCCGCTATTTATATTCGACAATTGGTAGCCGGCAGCGTTATGCAATATTTGCACTACACTGCCAACTGAAAAGTAACTAAAATGATCCTAAAAGGATGAAATTACAAAAATCAAAGGATTTATTTAATACTTTACGTACATATATTCTATTCGGCCACGAAATTAACAAAAAAGAGAATGATCTTTTAATCCCTAAAACCACTTTTAAATCTCAAATACACGGGTGTGTCGCCACCGCATTTATACATAAAAGTAACCCAAATACATAAAACTAACGACTCACCGTCGAGTGGTTGACACAAAACACACAATAAAATCCTCCGGCCGCGTTAATTTGGCTTGAAACAGCGGGGTTCTCTGCGGATTTATCCAAGAAACCCAGCACAACCAGCTAGAGTTAGCGTCCAGTTCACCTCTGACCCGGAAGATGTCAACATTCTATAGGCAGTCAACAGATTTAATGAAAAGTAACTAAAATACATAAAACTAACGACTCACCGTCGAGTGGTGGACACAAAACACACAATAAAATCCTCCGGCCGCGTTAATTTGGCTTGAAACAGCGGGGTTCTCTGCGGATTTATCCAAGAAACCCAGCACAACCAGCTAGCCACAGAATTAGCCCCCGAGTTCACCTCTGACCCGGAAGATGTCAAGATGGAATAGTCAATTTTTAGTAGGGGGATACAGAAATTGACCGGTTTTTGTATTGCGTTTTTTAAAGGGGACCTCAGATGCATTTTTTAAATTTTTATGTTATTTCTGTGTGCTATCTAGACCCTATTCCTTCAATTTAATGCACAAAATAATTCTTAGATAATCAATTATACCCTTTTTAATTCTGCCAGTTTTAACTTTCGTTTTGAACGACCGGTTTCTGATAGAAGTTCTGAAGTCCACGCCCTTCAAAGATCTGTTTACGCCCTCTGTAACAGCCAGTATCTGTAATGTGTTGTTGTTTTAAAATTAGCTCTTTTTTTATTACTCATTTGACTTACTGTTAGTGCTAGCTTAAGATAACTTACCGAAACCCGTCTGAGCGCGCCGCAATTTGCTGCTCCTTTTAGCATGAGACCACCCGAATCCGATGCTAATGTTAGCTTGTTCCTCTTCCGGTGTTCGCCAGCTCCGCTCGTTGCACGCGGAGATTTTGGGAGTTATCGCTGTTCCAGTCAAGACAACACAAAGTTCACCAAGTGTCTCCCGTAAATTAATCCGTAAGGAGAAGGTCCTCGCTGCTGCGAGGCTCCTGTGAGGCTTCAGTGAGGCTGTACAGTTGAAGCTCCGCTCCATCGCGCCAGAAGAGGGTCCCGTCGCAACCGGTCTCTACGCCGGGGGTATGCTCGTTTAATTTTTGCCGGCGGCGCGTTGGGAGAGATCGCAAATACACTAAAAATTGAACTAAAACATAAAAATAACAATTATACTTTATTTATAAAGCCATTTAAAAAACCACAGCTGCAACAAAGTGCTGTACACATGAAATTAATAACATATAAACAAAAGATGAGATGAAATCATGAAAAACAACAGTCATGTGTTTAATACAGAAGTGGGTTGAGCCTAACCAGGGGTTGCTAGGTGAGGGGCTGGACTCAGGTTGTGGTGGGTTGTCCTAGCGCTTGTGACGTCACAAGCGCGATTGACTTCCAGTTTATTTCAAAAACGAAACGTAATTATCACAGTAAAATAAATCTACTTAGAGTAAATAAACCACTGGGTGCATTTCTTTGGCCTTAGGACTGTTTTTTTATGAAGTACATACCCAAAGTTGAGTAAAAAAAACATTAAAAAGTGAATTTTGCATCTGTGGTCCCCTTTAATGATCGTTTTCATCGTAACTATAATTATTTTTATGTTAAATGTACATTAACAAGCATGAGCAATGTTAGTGATGTAGGTGACTGGCCGGGGTGGGGCGGGGCCGGGGCCCCAGCTGATTGGGAGCCCCAAGCAACGCCATCATTTGCCTACATGGTAGATCCGTGTCTGTTCTCCCCTCTGCTCCCCCTCCAACCCTCCCTCCTCTCTGCTCTTTACGGTGAGGGAGGGGAAAAAGGCAAAACAAGCAGCTACGGAGCCAGCATAAGAGCCTCTAATAAGTTTATTCGTTTTTACTGATAGATAATTAGTTATTAGCGGTACTGCATTTTAAATAAAAATAGCACAAATCCGCTTATGAATTATAAAAGTTAGTCACCCCGCTGTTACGCTGACAAAAACGTTAGGTCCGCTGTAAGCGGATTAGCGCATTAGCGGTCCCAAGCGTTCAACTGCCCACCTTTGTAAATAAGTATTCGAGGCTCAATGGGATTTATCTGTATAAATAAAAGTTGAATGAATGAAAAAGTTCACTCACTGGGGTGACCCCTGAAAAGGGAGCAGTTTAAAGAAACCTACTTTATTTCTCTCAAAATAAATGGAGTCTTGCTAAATCCACTAGAACTATAATTGTGACATGCCGGCTCTCCCAGCATGGCAAGTATTTTCTTACAGTATGAACTCGACTGTGTTGACCACAGCTGTTCAAGTCCAGACCGCCTTTCGTCACCCCCCGTATGAATACTCACTTGTCTCTTATATACAAGCCAACACCTTCCTCCCAGAGTCTTGACTGACAAACGACAGCAAAGAGTTTCCTGCTGCTTTGCTCTCTCCACACAAACCACTCACCCACACAAATTGCAGACAAAGTCACAAAGGAACAAGTTGACAACTGCAGTTAACATCACCTGGCTTTCATCAACAGCTGTGTCCCTCCTCACTTCTGGAGTCTGAGAAACAGCCAGAGTGACACATAGCAGCAAAGGTCTGAAACCTCTTCAGACCTGTTTGTCTGCTTGCTTTACTGCTGTCAAGTTACATACCCTAAATAAACCGAAAATGTAAGGTCTCTGGGGTGAGATCACAATTAGTTCTCTAGTGGTTTGGTAAATAATTTCCAAGTACAGTGTACTTGGAAAAAAACATTTTCAGAAATAATATTTAACCTCATAATGTCAAAAATGTTAAGGTCACACATACATTTAGTTATTTTCAAAAGAGATGATCTGCAGATGAAAAAAAAAGCAATATTTGAATCAACTGGATGCTTCAGCTGAATACTAATATCTGATCTTGTCTTTGTGAAAGTCAAACTGACATCATACCTGAATACACAATATTTTTTTATGTCTATTAAATGTACTGAGCAATTATTACCAGTTCAAGCTAGAAAAAAAAAAAAAACAGTGTTATTGACCTCTTCACAAGAGTCTTTGTGTTAATGTTTCAGAAAATTTCCCGCATGCGGAATAAAGTTTAGCTACAATTGTTGGATCACAAAATAAATAAGAAGACTTAAAAATTATTTTGTGGTGCACAAAGCCGGAAAGACAAAAAAACATCAGGGCATTGTTATGAAGCCAGTCAAGATAATCTATAACTCATTTTTTTAATTGAAAATTTTGTTGATTTTCATGTCCTATTTCATATAAAAACAAACAAGCACACACAAACAGAAGAAAACAATTGAAAACGTGTTTGAAAAACACTAATATAGAGACACTGATGTATACTTTAACATTTTGAACACGTCTGAGATTTTTCTCAAGATGGCTGCAACAAAAATACAACTTTTGTCAAGATTTGCAGTACTTTTATTAAAAGAGAAATAAAACAAAACCTTAAAACAAAAATGTCACTTTTACTGGGTTGAAATAACAGTTTCAGTCTCCTTTCAATGTTTTTTTTTTTGTAACGAAGGAAGAATGAAAAATAAAAATTTATTAAAAAATGTCAACATTTAAATGTTATGACATGTACAACAGTAGACTAAAAAGAAAAAAGAAAAAAACCTTCCCTAAAAGGTCTACATGGTTCACATGAGTGTTTAAATATTGACTGGCTCTTTAATTGTTTGCTTTTGAGTCTGTCTGCTGTGGAAAGTCACTGCAGTCTTCAGCAGACAGGTATTTGTTTTACTAAAACGAGAAGTAAAGTCTAAGTGGTACAAAAATGTCTGATTTCAGTGACTCATGTTTCAAAGGTGCATATTATGACTCCCCCTCACCCCCACCCCCACACATACAATCCAACAAGCAATTCAGTCCACACTTTCATGTGCTGCATTAGCTAAATAGTCTCAACAGGAACTATTTAAAAGGTGACAAGTGAGAGTGTTAATATTGATTAGCTGATATTGAGAATGGCTGGAGTCATTTATTTGCCTTCTAAACATGAGGACAACATTTAATCCATAATGCATTAGTGTTTCTGAAAATTGTGTTCAGTGGGCTACATAAAAAAAATATTCAGCAAGAGCAGATTACATTTAATCTGTCACATGAAGCCATTTCATTCTCTGCATTTGTTTGCAACATTGCATCAAATACAAGTACGGTACAATAATTTATTATAATTATATACATTTTAATATTGAGCTCTCAGTATACTTTCATTCAAGAGACAGGCACATTCATCCAACCTGATAGCTATTTTAAAGCTGCACTATGTAACTTTGTAGTGCAGTCTGTAACGTTTCTAACAATATATTTTTAACATATTTCTTCACTCTGTCACTATCTACTGACAGACTGGTGTTAGACAAAGTAATCTCTGAAAAAAAACTATAGTCCCCTTGCTTCTCTATCAGCATTTATAAAAACACTAAAAACACAGAGTGACCCGCCGTTAACCAGCCAATAAAAACAGAGTTTGTAACCAGCCAATAAAAACAGAGCTTGAATTTGAATCAGCCAATAAAAACAGAGCTTGAATTTGAATTTCAGCAGAGCAAGGGGGGCAGAGCCATATATGGCTCTGAGGGGGAGGGATCAGAATGCTTTGCCTGTTGAAAATATTTCTAAGTTCTGTGCTCTACAGAAAGTTACACATAGCACCTTTAAACATGTCATGTTTTCTAAAGTGGATGTTTTGATGTTGGTTTCTGTAAAAATAATATGATAAATTAATTGATTTTAGCTTGGAAACATAGAGTTTAATTTTGACTAGTTTGACAAGAAAACAAATAGTTAAAGGGGTGTCGGCTGTAAAACAGCTTCAAGACATTAACATTCCATTGTCAAACATTTAGCTGTTTATGCAGTTGCTGTAGACATTTGCATTTCTGTCAATTATCATTATATATATATATATATATATATATCTATATATATATATATATATATATATATATATATATATATATATATATATATATATATATATATATATATATATATATATGTATATATATATATATTTATATATATATATATATATATATATATATA
>JBBPBX010009972.1:10976-21032 GCA_038048925.1 Garcialebias charrua
ATTATCATTCAACTATGTTCGTTTTTGCAAACAAAATGATAAAATAATGAAAATTCCTTCCAAACTGAGTCTGAAATGAAAAACTGACTCTATCTGAAAAATCCGACTACAAGCGAATGCAACATTTGAACATTGTTAATATGTGTTGCATTTGCTTGTAGTAGGACTGAGAGAAACGCAATTTCGGTCCTGTGTATGTCCTGTACTGTACATATTGCAGATCTGACAATAAAGTTGACTTTGACTTTTGACTTTGACTTTGATCCTCCAGAGAGAAAAGCTGTTCCTCATTTCAAACTCAGTTTGGATGGAATTTTCATTATTTTATCATTTTGTTTGCAAAAACGAACATACAGTAGTTCATAGAACATAGACTCATTAATTTCTAAGCAGGATAATCACTGTAAAAATCACATCATGTTGCTACTAATCTGTTTCATGTTGATGTGTTTATGCATGCTCATTTTCTCACACAGACTCATGTTTGTGCTGCTGTCCGGCATAATGTTTTTATGCTACTAGTGCTTAGTGTATATATAGTTGATGTTTTTCTTAGTACATATTTTAGATCTTATTACTGTTTTTCTTTTACATTTTGGTGTTGGATGTAATTGGGACCCTGTGCACATGTACCACATGGGGTGCGAATGACAAATAAAGAACCTTGACTCCTTGAATACTGTGAAACTGAAAGTTACGCACCATTACTCATGTTCCCTGAAGGAAGGGAACGAGGTGCAACACATTAGCTATGGGAATTGCGCCGCCACGTGGTTCACCTGAAGTAATACATTCACGCCTTTATGGCAGGTGGGCGTCAGCGTCACCACAGAGGCCCCGCCTTCTTGGTATAAAGACGTGTGCGCCCATCTAACTTTCTCCAAGTGCACTTCACCGAGCTTGGGCATTGAAAGGGCAAACATGTGTTGCACCTCGTTCCCTTCCTTCAGGAAACATGAGTTATGGTGCATAACTTTCAGTTCCCTTATCAGTCAGTGCACTCAGTGCAACACATTAGCTATGGGAACGTAATTCATTCACGCCCTTGAAAATGCTCTGGAAAAATGCATGCTTGTGAGAACTTCTGCCTTTATACTTTAGGCGTTTTGGCTGTTCTCTACTGTGTGTTAGAGAAGACAGCTTGAGTGACATCACATGCAGTGACATCCAAACTGTAGTGTTTTGCAAACGTGTTTGTGGAACTCCAGTTGGCAGCAGCACAGATGTCTGCCACTGGTACACCCTTAAACAGAGCCCATGAGGCCGCCAGGCCTTGAGTGGAATGGGCGTGTACCCCAGAGGGCACCTGTTGACCTTTGCAGCTGTACACCCTTTTTATGGCCTCAGTCACCCAGTGTGAGAGGCGCTGCACTGCACTAAAACCATAGATACAGGTAGTCCCCGATTTACGAGCGCTCTGATCTACGAGGTTCCGGACTTACGAGCTGGCGAATTATTGGAAAAAACGCAAAAAATACTGAGTTTTCCTGTGTTTTTTCACCACAGTTCGTTAGCTAAACATGTGGACACACGTTTCCGATCATTTTTATGCACTCATAAGCAGTTTTTCGATGAAAAACGAGTGTTTGTAGTCGCGCTAGCAAAACCGTTCCAATTTACGAGCGAATTTCCGGACTTACGAGAAGCGTGGCGGCCGTTCCAAATTACGAGATTTCCGGTTTACGAGCGCCTCGTTGTAACGGATCTCGCTCGTAAATCGGGGACTACCTGTATACGGAAGGATCTGTGTTCGGATATTCCCGGAAATGGCCCGCAATGATCCTTAAAAAATCCCAAAATCTGGATACTTATCTTCGGCAGATCCAAAATAAATGTGGCTGTTATTTGTCAAGGGCCTGCCAAAGATAAGTATCCGGATTTTGGGATCTTGGGATTTTTTAAGGATCATTGCGGTCCATTTCCGGGAATATCCGGAAATATAAGTATAAGTATATGTAAAGGATACGGAGATATACTACATCAGATCTTACCGTATATCTATGGTTTTAGTGCAGTGGCTTTGAAAGGGCTTTGCCAGTAGCAGGATTGGCAAAACATACAAACAGTTAGTTTGTTTTCCTCCAACTGACAGTTATGTTGATGTAAACACCCAGGGCCCTGACAGTGCAGAGTGCATTCAACCTTCTCTGTTTCTCAGTGAGAACAGGATGGGGAGGAAACGCTGAGAGCTCAAAGTCCAGACTTCTGGGATTTAGAGTTGGAACCTTTGGGACATATGCGGGGTTAGGACGTAGGGTGAACTTTGACCCGTCTGGGACAAACCTGGTACACATTGGGTGCACAGATAAAGCGTGGAGGTCACCCACACATTTAGCTGAGCAAAGAGCTAAGAGCAAATCAGTTTTATAAGATAACAAGTCTATCTTAATGTTGCTGAGTGGCTCAAAAGGGAGCCTACACAAAGCATACAGGACTAACTGTAGGTCCCAGTCTGGGGCCAGGGTCCTGCTGGGAGGACTTTTCCTCAGTACGCCCTTCATGAAACGTATCATGAGAGGGTGTGCGCCGGGGGATTTATTTACACAGCTTTCGTGGCACGCCGAGATGGCTGACAAAAACACATTAATAGTGGAAAAGGAGCTGCCTTTTTCCAGCAGGTCTTGTAGAAAAGTGAGGAGCTGGACCAGGTCACAGGAATATGAGATAATATTCCTTTCTAGACACCAGGCCTCAAAAACATGCCATTTGCGAGCGTAGAGAGTCTGGGTTGACTGGGCTCTCGCTCCCTGTATTGTATTTATGACGTTACCGGGGAGGCCGGAGGCCATCAGCCGGTTCCTCTCAGCGGCCAGGCTGAGAGTTGCCACAGTTCTGGACGTGGGTGAAGGAGCTGCCCGTGGGCCTGAGTCAGCAGGTCCCTGTGGGAAGGCAACTGCCATGGTGTCCCTGACAACAGTGAGATCATTTCTGGGAACCATGGTTTCTGTGGCCATCTGGGGCTATGAGTATCAGGGAAAGAGCTCCCCTGCGTACGCGTTCCAGTGTCGCCTGAATCAGAGGGATGGGGAGGAAAGTGTAGTATAGCACCCCTGCTGGCCAGCTGTGTGACAGAGTGTCTGTTCCAAGCGGTGCATCTGTTTCCTTTAATGATAAGTACAGGACGTAGTGCTTGCTGATTTTGCAGGCGAACAGATCGACGGATGCCCGCCCATATTGTGCCTGGATCTGGTCCATGATACGCGGGTTCAACCTCCACTCTGAGGCTAGCAGTGACCCTCTGGAGAGGGCGTCTGCCCCGTGGTTTAGCTCATGTGTGTCTCTCTCAGTGACAATATTCAGGGGCTGCACCATGTGAGCAGCTTGTGTGTCAGGCTGAGGAGGGGTTGGGACCTTGCCCTCCCCCTTCTCTGTTGATAAAGGACACTAACCGTGTTTCCATCCATTTTCATTTCGAATTTTGAGCTAATTTTTGAAATCTCGCAAATATGTAAATACAAATTAATGCGAAGCAGAAGTGTTTCCATCTGCTGGCTTGTAGCGCATCTACCAAGCCACGCACAGCGTCATTACGTCAGACGTCAGCGTCATTACGTCAGACGTCAGCACTGCGCATGTCTACAGTAAACAGGAAGTAGCAGTTGAAAACAGAACCCGGCCACACATCTCGTCAAAATGGAGAGAATATTTCAGGTACGTGTTGCTATCGGGCAAGTTGTATTTATTCTGTCATGCCAACTAGTTTTAGCGATGTTACATGTTGTCCGGAGCGGAAACAGCTGAACGTCACGTGACGTGAATGTTCGCTACGGCAGAACTGAGTCGGAAAATCTGTTTCCATCTGTCGTTTTGCGCATCTGCTCATTTTCGAAGATCCCAAAAACCACCTCAAGCGAGCGTATAAACTTTTTGGCGAATTTGAGGAAGTAAATACGGATTTTGCCGTTTCCATTAAGCTTTTCTGCTGCGATACTTCAAAATGCGCAGCTAGACACCTTGATGGAAACATGGCTAGTGTCATCCGATTGTCTGATTTTATCAACACGTGTTGTTTTGTGATCAGCCCCTTCTTGTAAAAGTGCTTCATGGACAGAAAAAACACCTTTTAGTTCCAGGAAGTTGATGTGGAACCTTGCCTCCTGCTGTTTCCAGAGCCCTTTGTTGTGCTGGTTTCTGCAAGACACTCCCCAAGCTCTCTTTGAAGCATCTGTGGTGATCACCACACGAAACAGTACTCGTCCCAGCAGGACGCCTGTCGTGAACACTGAAGGAGGCCTCCAGGGTTCCAGGGCTGTCACGCACTCTGGGCTGATCAGTATCTTCCCTGCCCGCCTGAGGGAGGCAGGATGCATTTGTTTGTTTAGCCATATCTGCAAAGCGCACATTTTTAATAAGGCCTGAGGCACGTAGGCAATGGCTGCTGCCAGAAGACCCAGGAGATGCTAGCACAGTTTGAGAGACACTCTCTGGCCCAGCTGAAAGTGTGCAAGGCAGAGGCGGATGGATGAAATCCGAGCCTCTGACAGCCATGCTCTGTACAGAATGGTATTGACCTGTACACCCAGAAATATGGTAATCTGGGATGGTATCAGATTGCTTTTCTGTAGGTTTAAGATGAAGCCCAAAGCCTCCAGGATAGCCATCACCATCTGTGAGTGCAGCAGGGCTTGGGCTCTGTCTTTGGTGAGTATCAACAGATTATCCAGATAATTCATAATTCTGACCCCTTGACCCCTGAGTGGGGTCAAGGTTGCATCCAGACATTTTGTAAATGTTCGTGGTACAGTTTTGAATCCGAAAGGTAGAGCCAGAAATTTGTAAGCTTTTCCTTCGAATGCGAAGCAGAGATATTTTCTGTGTCTCTTCCAAATGCTCACGTGGAAAAATGCATCTTTCAAATCCACTGTGCAGGTGTAGTCTCCCGGTCTCACAGACTGGATCACCTGTCTCAGCGTGAGCATTCTGAATTTGTAATTTTTTATTCTTCTGTTCAGTGCTCTGAGATCCAGAATAGGTCTCAAGCTCTGGTCTCGTTTGGGCACGAGGAAATACTTGCTATAATGACCCATGTGTATATTGTGTGTCGGAACAATATTTATCACTCCTTTCTGCAGCATTGTTGATATTTCCTCTCTTAAGACATGTGTACAGTCTGGGTTTATGTTTGACAGCAGCACCCCCGTGAACGGGGATGGCCTCTTGTGGAACTACAGCTGGAGGCCTTGACAAACTGTTGACATCACCAACGTGTTTGGATGACACGCCCCCCAGGCCTAAGCGTGTGCGCTAAGCCTGTGGGGCATCTGTATTCTGGGTTGTCTGTGTGTCGTGGGTGCAAGAGGGGGAGCAGTTGCCCCCCGCTTGGTCCCGGACGAGCTGACCTGTCCACCAGCGGTCGCCAGGAAGTCTGCCTGCTCCAGACAGACTCCAGACTCCCCGCTGAGGCTCATTGTCTTCTGACCTGACACCTTGTGTTTCACGAGGGAGGATGGGTGATTACCCTCTCCCTTCATCGCAACTGTTTTCATAAAAACGGTACTGTGTTTTTTTGTGTGTGTTTTTTCGAGTCAAGAACCAGGGTAGTTTGTGCTTTTGGTACTTTATTTTCGTGTTTTAAAGAACAAAGCGTCTTATTTACATACATAGCAGAAACATTTTGTTTTGTGCACACACGAATGTCACCAGCTTTTTGCTGCATTTATAATAATAATAATAATAATAAATTCAATTCATAACGCACTTTTCATTAATGAAAATCTCAAAGTGCTACAAAGTGCAACAGAATTAAATGTCAATAAAACAAGTAATAAAACAAGTAAAATCAATAACAGTATCAACTAAGATCAAAGATAGAATCATGAGGAGGCAGAGTATGCTTGGTTAAAAAGAATATTTCACACATAAAGTCTGGGTTTAAAAGTCTTGGTCCCCGTAGCACATGGGCGGACAAACCTGTAAAACTGTGAAGTGGTCCCGTTTCGTCAGGCCAACTTCTGCCTTCTGTCCCGGTTCATCAAGGAAGTTCTCAGCGGAACAGATTGGCGAGGAACGAACCTGTTCCTGGTCTAGGACTGGCCAACCTGAGATGGTCCTGCTACGGGCCTCTGCCGCTGCTCCCCGTCGTAAGCTGGTGTTTTTTGCAGGGGACGGCGTGTGACTGAGCAGTGTCGAGGTTGCACGGCCCTGCTCCCACTGGTGTCTCTGGGGGATGTGAAAGATTTTCTCGGCATCCCTTCACGCAGGGCCTCGGCCTGTTTTCATCTTTGCGCCTGCTCTGGATACGCTCCAGAGCCCCTCCGAAGAGCCCCGTTGGTTCGATCGGGTGGTGGAGGAAGGGGTACCGCTAGCCCTCTGGCAGGTCTGTCAAAGACAGCCACGGGTGGCGCTGGGCGATGACCACTTCAGCCATGCATCTCCCCTGAGCGATGGCCGAGGTCCCCATCATCTGGAGCAGTGTTTTTCAACCTTTTTTGAGCCAAGGCACAGTGTTTTCATTGAAAAAATCCCGAGGCACACCACCAACCAAAATTGTAAACATAGATACACTGTATCCGCCTACATTAAATATATACGGTAGTCATTCTTATCAAAGTGTCTTGAATAGGAATGAAATGAACACAAAAATATATTTTTATCATGTTTTATATTTCTTATTTCAAGGTGCACTTAACATGAAATTGCACTTAACATGCCTTGAAATAAACCTGAACAGTACCACAACAATGTGTTCTTAAAATTAAAGAGGATGAAATTGCACTTAACATGCCTTCAAATAAACCTGAACAGTGCTACACCAATGTGGTCTTAAAATTAAAGAGGATGAAATTGCACCTAACATGCCTTCAAATACACCTGAACAGTACCACAACAATGTGTTCTTAAAATTAAAGAGGATGAAATTGCACTTAACATGCCTTCAAATAAACCTGAGCAGTGCTACACCAATATGGTCTTAAAATTAAAGAGGATGAAATTGCACCTAGCATGCCTTCAAATAAACCTGAGCAGTGCTACACCAATATGGTCTTAATATTAAAGAGGATGAAATTACACTTAACATGCCTTCAAATACACCTGAACAGTGCTACCATTCTCTCTACATTTTACTCACTTAGTGTGAAACCTGTGCCTGTTTGGATTAACACAAAGCTGAAATTCTGGCACGAATTAAGTAAACACACATACAAAGCTCTTCCTCAACAGCTCTCAGTCTCTCTCTGTTTTTAGTTTTCATGGCAGTTAGGCTGGAGAAGCTCACTTTGCACAGATATGTTGTGGAAAATGGGAGCAATGTCAAAATAGCTAAAAGTAAATCCAAAAGAGATGTAAGCCTTACTGTACAGTCTCACGTTCACGGTTTCTGCCTTCTGATTTCCACTTGGGCCTTCATCTGGGTCCGTATTTTGTCCAGGGACCAGACCGGATTTAGTATTTTTTCTTTTGAAAAAGTTTTCCATCGCTGTTTGTTTGAGAAGATCCTTGCTGTTGGTTTGTTTTGCTCACTGCTCACGTCACGTTCATGTGCCGCTACTTCTCTTGTTTTAATGTGCGACGCTATGCTCTATACTGCCACCTATCGCGCGGTAAGGAAATTACACCAGTTAATAAAAAATTCATAATTTACTAATTTTTCACGGCACACCAGACGATCTCTCGCGGCACACTGGTGTTCCGCGGCACACTGGTTGAAAAACACTGATCTGGAGGACGAAGTCACTTGCCTTGCGGGCTTCCTCCAGGATCTCTGCCGCAGCCTTATTGTTCGTTGTTTGCTGGAGCTCCTGTAGCTTTGCTGCCAAGTAGGCCTGCATCATGGCCGAAGCGTTCATGGCGTGGGCCGCGAGGTCCTGAGCTCTGTAACATTTATCGAGCTTGGAGGCCGAGGCGCGGCAGGCTTTGCTGGGCAGAGTTGGCCTTGCGCCCGACGTCCTGGGGGCCAAGTGAGCCTCCAGCGTATCCTCTATCTACGGGACGTTGGCGATTCTTGCTGCCTCCATGCCGGCGACGTCGAGGAACTGGGAGAGTGGCAGAAGCATGGGAGCCTTGGGTTCAGCCCAGGTGCGAGTGAGCTCCGTCAGGAAATCCGGAAAAATCGGCATCCTATGCCTCGTGGCCGACTTCTGTTTTGCGAAGAAATAATTCACCGCCAACCTTGTTACCTATTGGCAAGGTGAGGGTTCTGGCCAACTGATCCGCAGCGTGTCCGCCGCTCTACAACACAGGTCGAACAGAGCGGGGATTGAGACATCCGTCTCTGGCTAAGCTGTGGTTGGGTTCTGGGAGAAGTCTTCTTCTTCCCCCTCGTCCTCGTTTTCAGCTTTGTCGTCTGAAATCTCACCCGAGGCTGTTAGCGAGAGCTCGTCTGCTAGTAACAGGTTCTCGTGTCAAACTCGACGGTGGAGTCCCCGACGGGGACCGCCATGTCCTTACTGTCCCCCCAGTCAGCGTGGCCACTGTCCTCCAGGTCCATGGCCTCAAGCTCCGGTGTGGGAGTGAGTGCCTCTGTGAGGTCTGGGTCCCGCGCCGCTGCGGAGCCACCCATGGCCTTGACCACAATGTCCATTCGACGCTTCCTCACATCCTAAAGCATCTGGCTGGAGTGAGGGCAGGACTCGGGGGATTTTAGGTCTGTCTTAGTGTGCAACAATCCTCAGGCAGACGAGACAGGCCTCAGAGTAGCCGCAGACCCTGGGGCAGGCCGGGGAGCTGGGGCTTGTTGGCTTGCTGGTCTTCTTAGAATTTTTGGGTTTACGCTTTCCCTTCTTTAGAGCCATGGCTGAGAAGAGTCGAGCTCGTTAGCTGTGCTAACATGGTCCAGAGACGTCCTCTTCGTCGAGTCGCTTTCACTGGCTAGCCTGCTAACTCCGTTAGCTAGGTAGCAATGTGACGCAGTTATCGCTGTCGAGCGAAGCAGTTGCGAAGAGAGAAGAAAAAACCTTGAGGTTAAATAAAAGGCACTGGGCTAGCTTTCACCAGCCCAGCAGTACGCAGAAAATTTCTCTGTACGCTCAGTATAGGGAGCGAGCTCACCTCCGGTCGAGCAATGTAGTTACAGAGAGTCCCACGAAGTTCAGGTGTAAGTGAGGTGAAGGGCAAAAAGAGAAAGTTAGATGGGCGCACGCGTCTTTATACCAAGAGGGCGGGGCCTCTGTGGTGACGCTGACGCCCACCTGCCGTAAAAGCGTGAATGTATTACTTCAGGTGAACCCTGCGGTGGCGCAATTCCCATAGCTAATGTGTTGCACTAAGTGCACTGACTGAAAAGGGAACTGACAGTGCTATGTACATAATAATATATATAAAATATAGAATAAGACAGTATATGGTCATAATATAGCATTAGCATGCACTGCTATGAAAATTTGGATGTTAGGGTTGGTATAAGAAGGCATTAATCTGTGGTCTTGGCCTCATTAAGACTATTTGCTCATCCGTGCATTTGATTTTAAACACATTTTCTCCAAATAGTTTTTTTCCCCATAAAGCTATCTGCAATAGGTTAGATACATATTATAATCTATCCTCAGAATCCCTCTTCAAATATTCTGAACGATCACTACAATGGCCACACTGAGTTTCACAAAATGTGACGTATTCAAGTCACACATAAAACATTTAATAAACAAAGATAAGTAGGAATCTTTATTTTACTTTTTTTTTAATATGTATTCCCCTTTTAGCACGTTTGAGACTGCTTTTTGTCTCAATCCCACATTGTTTGCAGCCTATTTCAGTTATAGCCAAGTGTGAGGACATTAGAGAGGGATGAAAGGAAAGGGTGATGCCAGCTCTATGATCTGTTGGCATCAATTCACTCCATATCCAACACCTGTAGAAACTAATTAGCATTTCAGCTAGGTAAGCCCACACCAAGATGCCTGTGGGTCATATAACTGTAGGGAATTTTAATAAATACATGAAAAATTAAAACAAAAAATAATAAATGAAAAACAAGACCACAGAGCAGTTGAGCTTGTGTTTCCCAATAAAATTCTGTCTGCAGAAAATATCAGAGCTTTTGTAACTCTATGGGTTTTTAAAAAAATCTCTAAAACTCTCCTCAACACACATACAAGGCAAGGCAAACATTTATGTAAA